>VDFB02303627.1:0-17318 GCA_007258455.2 Sequoia sempervirens
TAGGAGAGGAGAAATGAACCCATAATAATTATATAGTTTATACAAATAAAAATAATAATAATGTTTAACCATTTCAAAATGTTAAATTTGTTTCACTATGATGATCAATAGCTAATTTGTACAAGGAGGCCACAATTTATAGGGAAATGAAGACTACATAAGAGGATAATTTATAACATAGTAGCTTGGTTGTAGTTGTTTATTTAGCATTAACTATTTTCTCTTTTTCTTTTTTGTTGGTGAATATTTTATTTGATCTCTTAAAACTTATCAATGGTACTTGATCTTCACTTAATGATTATTTTCTTCTTTTCAATTATTGTGTATCATCTTAGAAGGTTTACCATTTCAATTTAGGCGAGAATGTATTTTTCTTTTAAAGTATTTAAAATATTATATTTGAATCGGTTCCTTCTTAACCTCTTCCTCCTTGGAAAAAATTATCCAACCACTTGAATCTCCTTATATTAATCAATTTACTTCTATGATTTATGTATGTGTTTTTAGTGATTTACTCTTTATCCTTTCAATTTATTCATGATATCCTTTAATATAGTTATATGTTCAAGTATATAATAGTTTTTCATAATTGGATATGCCTTAAGAAACTCTTTAAATGTGAAATTATTTGATGAGGAAGATATAAATTAAGGTTATTCTTTCTTACTTACCTCATGCTCATCCATATTTTTTGTCCATAAATATCTCAAATCAAATTGGATTTTGCAAAGAGGATAGCTATATTTTAAATATTCACTCTTAGTCAAAGTCATTTATTTCTTTGTACAAATTTAAAATTGATTTATGTAATCTAATTTTTAATAGTTTTAACATGGATATATGAAGAATAGTTTTAAATAAATATATATATATATATATATATATATATAGTAAAGTGGACATATATTTATATTTTCCTAATACTAGAAAAAATAATAATACCTTCATTCCTTCTAAATCCTAATAGAACTATTTTATTATACATTTCATTCAAACAATCTAGTTTCTTTCCTCTAAATTTATTCTTCGATTCATACATTTAGTTCACCAACCATTTTTGGAGTAATGTCAAGACTCAAAGGCAAAATATGAAGGATTTTATCCAAGTTTCCATTGTATGCACCCTAGAAACTTTATATCATGAATTGTTTGATATAATTTCTCAAATAAATTTGTTAATGAACTGTTTGATATAATGCCTCAAATAAATTTCCAATAGTGTTTTAGTATGATAGAAATAGTGTTTTTGATATAATGCCTCAAATAAATTTGTTAATGTGTTCGATATAGGGTGCATACAATGGAAACACTATTTCTATCATACTCCATCAAAAATTACCATGAACTGTTTGATATAATGCCTCAAATATTTTTTTTAATGAATTGTTTGATATAGGGTGCATACAATGGAAACAATGGCTATCACCACTCCATCAAATTACCATGAGCGTTTTGATATAATGCCTCAAATAAATTTGTTAATGAATTGTTTGATATAATGCCTGTGAAATAAATTAGCAGGAGGTGCCCTGGTAAAAATGTATGCAAAATGTGGAGGCATAGACAGGGCATGTTAATTTTTTAATAGAGTAGAAATGTATCATAGAAATAGTATATGTTGAAAACGCTTTAAAAACTTTCAAACAAATGCAGTTTCAATTCAACAAATTTGAAAATTTTCACATTTAGGGTTTCAAAATTTAACAAACAAATGCATTTTGAACTCTACAAAATTCGAATTTCACATACCTGGTGCTCAATATGCAAGTTGGGTTGATGAAGTTGAGAGACAAAGTTGAGTTTGCATTCGTCGGAGAGATGAAGTCAGTTTGCTCACCGTTTGCAGATCACGGGCTCAGTTCGCCGCATGCACAAGCACATGGAAAGCAACTGATAAAAGGAGAAAATGACAGTCGAAAATGACAATGTTTTTTTTTTTATGTCTTATTTAAGGGGTTCGGTCGAACCCATGTTCGACCGAACCCCTTTAAATAAGATTATTTTTATTTAGGATTTGTGGGTTCAGTCGAACATATAATGAGGTTCGGTCAAACCATTGAGTTCGACTGAACCCATTGAGTTTGGGGAAAAGGAAAAAAATGAAATTTCCTTCCTCGTAAAATTTGTAAACCACTATTGTGGTTTGACCCGTGATGTAATGTCGAGAAACGCTAGTCAAATTTTAAGTATCTACATTTTTCCCCTCTTTAAGACAATGCATTTTTATAGCATTGTTTCAAAGAAAGTGGATGAAAATTTTATGGAATGCCCCAGTCTGCCCCAGTGAATGAAATGGAGTTGGTATGCCCCCTCAGGAATTTGACGAAAAATTTACTTAAATTTTTTTTTTTTGACAAAGTCACAAAAACTTATTAAATGGAAGAAATGGATGGTAAATGATGAGAAATGTTGAAATTAATAAGATAATGTGAAGGTATGTGATGGGGGGACTAGTGAAAATGGTAAAGGAATGACAAAATTAGGGTTAGGTGGAGGGAATATAAAAGGTGAGTCAATTTCACTTTTTCCTCATTTGCACACTTTGCTTTTTAGGAATTTGGAGCTCTAGTCTTTTGTGTGAGAGGGAAGATGTCTGGAGTTCCTAAGGGTGGTCATCGCGTGGAATAGCTATGATCTATCAGATGGAGGAATGATGTGCCAATAGAGGTATATTTTTTATACTTTCCTTATCAATTTCATGATTTTTTTATGGATTTAGTTAAGGCTTCGTGTGGGTTTTGGGGTAGGATTTTTGGGAACTTGTGCAAACCTAGGGGGCATAATTATTATCTAGATGTGTGCAAATACAAAGGGAAAATCACAATTGATATAGAGAGTAGCAATTACAAATGTGTTGTGCAAGACTTAGGTGCAATTGTGGATGGAAATGGTCCATATGATGAAATAAAGGGAACAATTACTAAAGGAAAGGGCACAATTTCTTATGAAATGGTGTATTTGATGAAACTCGTGGTGCATATGCTAGGTATATGGGCACAAATGCCTATAAAATGGTGCAAATGATTATGGATATGACACATTGGAGAATGAAAGGATGCAATTGGTGGAGTTTTAGTTGCAAATGTATATAAAATGGAACTTTTGAGTATGATTATGGTGCAGATGATCAAATTTAGGGCACATTTGATGAGGTTTATGGCACATTTGCTAAGGATTAAGATGTATATGGTAAAATTTAGGCCACATATGATTATTGAAAGGGTTCTACTCACACTAAAAGGGTGCAAATGTTCATTATATGAGCACAGATTCCCATTAAAGGTCACTTCTACCCATTAAAAGGGTACATATGCACAAAAAAATGGTGCAAGTGTGTATAAAATGTCATAATTTCTAACTAAATTGGTGCATATGTGTATTAGAGAGGCACAAATGACTGCATAATAGCACAAAAGCAAAGGGAAATGACACAAATGTTTAGTAGGCTAGCGTATTTTCTAAGTTGGTGGGCATAAATTCTTTGTTAGAGCATCCTTTGTATATGTAGGGTTACTGTGCTATGAAGGTATAAATGTGTAATGTGGATAAATGGATAGGTATGTTGGTAGGGATGATGAAATTAGTGAATATGGCTAGGTTGACTAAGAGTGTTAGATAAATAGGTTGAAATTGAAAATAGGAGGGGTTAAAAGTGTAATGCATATACGGGCATGTTAAAAGGTCAATTGATAGGTGAATGATTAGGATGGGATGGGGAATAAACTAGTGTATTTAATGTCAATGTGTATGAAAATGGCTCATGAAAGGGGTGGTGATGGGCTCAATCATTGGCTAGTTTCCCTTTTACTATTTTATGTGTTTATCATTTCTTCTGCTAAGTTTCAAAGAAATTACCAAGACCTCACATGCCCTTTATATGTCTTTTATATAATTCTAAGTAGTTTTACATATGTGGAAATGGAAATATGTTATGTTGATATAGATCTGTATGGATGCATGAATGTCTATGAAATTTAGTATGATTCTATGTTTAATTTATGATTGTTAATAATGCATATGCCTTAGGAAAGGACTAACACCTTGCAACATGTTAACTTGTGTCATAAAAAATGGTCATTAGAGGAAGTTTGTGGGAAAAAACTGCAAAGAAAGAATGGGTGTTAGAGAAGTTGCGACAGAGGGTTGACATTACAGATGAGTGCCTAGAGGTGGAGAGGGATGGTGCAGTTGCAGGTTTAGGTGGATGATAAGATCAAGGTTTTTCAATTGTCCAACATGCCACAAGATAAAATGTAATCTCATTGGGTGGAAGGAACTTTGATCATTAAAATAGTCAGGAGGCTTGAGCTAGAGCCTTGCCTCACCTTAAGAATCAAGATCAAACTTGGATTGAGAACCTAGGGGGGAAATCATGGCACCAACCCAATGCAAACAAACAAAGAATGCGTACTCAACCATAGTGTTGGCATAATCAGAAGCTTCCCCTGTGGAGGTTATGGAAGTTTCAAAATCCACCATCAAGGAGACTGAAGGGTGGAATTTTATTGGTTCTATGCTTAGGAGATAGAATAACAATCTTCACACTCTCTCATTCAAGGATAACCGTAGAGATATCAATCTTAGGTATGCAAAGGAGAAAGAGATCTTGTAATAGGGTTGTCCTAGGGTCTAATTATAAGCTAATGAGAGGTTCACCACCAAGCTAGGGCTTGGAAATACAAATGAAATGCAAATCAAAATGCTTAAACCTCTAAGTATGATGCAATCTTTCACTAAATGACCTAAAAGTGCATGAAAATTAGAACAAAAAGTTGCAAGATAAAAAGTGTGCACCTAGAAATCTAGAGATGACTGGATGAAGACCTGAAATGCTGAAAAAAATATTTTAAAGCCTGCTGGGACTCATACACCAGTCTACATGATTCAATCCCAGATTAGGGTTTTTGGGCAGAAACTAATTTTTGGCAAAAGGGTGTCTGGAACTGCAAAAATCTAGAAAATGACCTATACTGGGACTGATACGCCAGAACTGGCGTATCAGTCCAGTTAGGGTTTTTTAGAATCTCAAAGTATAATTCTACTCTTCTGTAGTGTTCCTCTATTTCGGCTGTCTTGGATTTTGAGTAAGTCTGTTTGGTTAAATTGTGTTGTCTATTTGCGTTCAGTATTACATTGTTAAATTTGCTTTTGAAATTTTAAGATAAAGCAATAATATAACTAACCTTGATTAATCAATTTAATTAAATTAAATTGATTACAAGGTGACTTAGTTATTTAGGGGGGTTAAAATAATAATGAAATGAATTATGAAAAGAGGTTATATGTATTGATTATTAATTTAAACAATGAGATTAAAATATTTAACGATAAAGAAACAAATAAAGCTAAATATTATTATTATCATTAGTTTTTAATTAATTAATGGGAGAGTAATTTAAGTGGTGTTGATCCATATTACCTATTCCGTTATTTTGTTATTTCACTTGGAAGTGTAATCACCTTCATCATTATTACTTTATTACCGCTTGAAAATTTTAGTTTATAAATACAGGTATTGAGAGATATATATATTTAATTAGTTAAAATTCGTTGAAAATTCCTAAGCAAAAAATTATTTGTGTTTTTTTTGGGGAAATAGCGTTTATGCCCTTTCTTTTAAGCCTTCAAGATTTAGGTTAGTAGAGTTATTTATTACTTAGACTCCATCCAAGTAATTAGTGGAGAGAAATCAAGTTTTCACTTGAATCAGGTGTAATATGTAAGAAAATGGAAATAAGATAAATTGGATAAACATATACTTATAAGAAATAAGAGAATTTTATTTTATGAATAATTAATTAAGGATAAGTGGAGTTGAATTGTTTAATTTTGAAAATAAAATAAATTTGTATCTTTCTCCATGTAATCCACCTATCTTCTGAGGGAACATGACTTTACACTTGTCAGTTCCAAGTGTTTGAAAGCTTCTAAAGCTTTTAATTCCCTCACATCTGTCCATTGCATGGGCTGGGGCATTTTACCCTCTTCACACCTGTCATTTGCATTTGCTGAAAGTTTCTTAAGCTTTTGGGATTTTCTAACATCAGAGAGTTTTGCATTTTTACAAAAGGTTACGAAGGCCTTTTGGGGAATGTTTTGTGCCCTCTTCTTTGTTATCGTTGCAGCTTCATAGGGAAAACTCTCCACACAATAGGCGATCCTATTCTTGCAGAGCGTGAAGTGGATGCTCTTCTATTTCCTTTCGTGAGTTGTTTCTTTTGCCATTCGAATTTGGCATTAATACTTTATTTTGGTTTCAATAAAGTGGTAAAGTAGCTAAGAAATTTGATGAAATAGTCTTGTTAGCTATTTGTTGCTTGCCCTAAATAATCCCCAAATTGACTGCAATATGGTAGTGCATCTCAACTGTATTTTATATGGTATTCTCCAATCATTAATGGGTATAAATTTAAATAAACTCCCTGACACCATCGGCCGTCTATGGCTGCTACAATATTTAGACTTTGGAGGGTGTATAAATTTAACTAATCCCCCTGAAACCATCGACAACCTATCCTTGCTGTAGTGTTTAGACTTTTGGGAGGGGGTGTTTAAATTATAAATAATGTACCTGATACCATTTGCAACCTGTAAAATCTGTAGTACTTGAAAATAGAATGGGGTAGAAGCTTAAATAATCTCTTTGATTTCATCGTCAACCTGTCTCAACCACAACGCTTGAGCATAATAGGGAGTTTAAAATTTTAAATAACCTCCTTGACTCTGCTGACAACCTATTGTAGTTGTAGCACTCGAGCATAGAAGGGTGTAAAATATTTAAATAACCTTCCTGCTTCTGTTGGCGTCGCACATTCCGGCAGCATTCGCTTGAAAGTGTCTTAAGCCTTTTTAACAAATCCATTTTGTGCATATTCTACAAACTTAACATTTCGTAAGATCACATTTCTTAGAGTCATTCTGTCAAACAGTTCTCCACCTTGTCTATGCGCCCACCTTTTGTTGAGGCAATTGTCAAACAGTTCTCACGCCTTGTCTGTGCGCCCTCATTCCCTTGAGGCATTATGCCAAACGGTTCTTGTGCTTTGTCAATGATTCCTCAGTTTGCGTGCCTTGCCTATGCGTACATTTTGCATAATCGTGACTTGGGGAAAATTGTAACTATATCTTTATAAGGCAATGGCAATAATTCCTAAAATGTGGTAGTGAAGGAAAATAAATAAAATAAAAGTTTGTGATCATTAGTGGAGTAATAAAATCCTTTTTCACGGGTGACACAGGAATTTTCAATAAATTTATGGTAAGACAAAAGATCCCACCTAAGGCCCCACGTGGACCTATGTGTGAAGCCTCTTTAGTAATCATGGAAAACTCTAAGTTAGATAAAAGGTAAGGTAAGGTCCTTTTATAGTCAATGATGCCAAGTGGTCTGTTTTTTGGTCTACATATGACTTATAGTATATGGGACTCTTCGTAGTATATGGGACTCTTCGTACTCCCAATATGAGGGGGGCACCTAACTCGTGCTCCACAATACGAGGTGTACATACCTTACCCCCTACAGGATTTGAACTTGTGACCTCTCTCTCAAGAGTACAAGTTCTCCACCATTAGGCCAACTCAGGTGTACAATACGAGGTGTACATACCTTACAAGATTGATCCTTCCATAAGGAAGAGGGGAATACATTCCCATCTTAAGAGATTCTATTGAATTAAACAAGAATTCATATAAGGAGAAGGTCCACTTTTGTAGAAATTATTATTTTATTCAAACTCCTCTTTATGTGGCCCCCACCCTTATTTAAAATAAACTGATAATAAGTTATATGTAAAGAATTAATGTAATGATTTGAACTTGTGACCTCTCTCTCAAGAGTACAAGTTCTCCACCATTAGCCAACTCAGGTGTACAATACGAGGTGTACATACCTTACAAGATTGATCCTTCCATAAGGAAGAGGGGAATACATTCCCATCTTAAGAGATTCTATTGAATTAAACAAGAATTCATATAAGGAGAAGGTCCACTTTTTGTCGAAATTATTTTTTTATTCAAACTCCTCTTTATGCATGGCCCCCACCCTTATTTAAAATAAACTGATAATAAGTTATATGTAAAGAATTAATGTAATATAAAATTCTTATTATATAAATTATAAATATAACAGGTCAAGTGATTAAATAAATTAACAGTAATTAAAAGTAAATATTGAAATTTTAAATTTAGAGTAAATTATAAAGGTCTTAGTTATTTTCGTATAGAAATTTGATATTAGAAGTCAATGTTGATTTTATCAATTTTGTCAAAATGGTTCAAAATAAGTAGGGCATACCAAGTATTCTTAAATGTTGGCCTGAACCTCATGTTTCCAGCCTATTGACTTGAATTTGAAAACTAAAGTCTCTCCTAAGTCACCAATGCATCTATAGGTCTAATTATATATATATATATATATGGATAGTTTTATAAGATAATCTGCATTTGTAACTTGCAGGAGCCATTGCTTTAATGATAAAAAACCTATATAGAATTATATTTATATATAATATTAAATTAAAAAAAAAGTGTGGATGCAATTGACAATTCTATTTACATATACTTATATCTATAATTATACTTGTAGAAAATCACAGAGTATCAATATGACAAAGGAATATTATTATGTTATTTCTTGAAAATTGGATTTGAATAGAAATATTAGTATTTAAGTAATTAATTTGAAAGAAAATTAGTTAAGTGATTGAATTAAATTAGTTTAAAAGAAAATATTAACTTTACTTAACTTATATTTTGAAAGAATTGGCCTACCTTTAATTCGATAATTAAAGGATTGTTTTAAATAAAAGAATTAAATTATCTCTTCGTTAATAGTTGAATATTGAATCTTTCAGGATTAATTTATAAACTACAAGAGATCAGTTATTAAATTAATTGCTTAATAATTGATTATGAATGTTTGTAATATTCTAGAGAATGGGGGACTTCATCCTTAATTAAATTGGATAGTTGGATTGATAATAAATTAAGTAAAAGAGATTTAGGAATTCATGTGTATATTTGTACCCCTTTTTGAAAAGATTTGATGTAATTGTAATTGGGTATTCAAGTTGGTTTAAATTAATAGATTAGGTTAATTGTGCTTTGAGAGTTATGCTTTCAAGTAAATAAGATTACATAATAATGAACAAATAAATCGTTAGCTTTACGTAATTTCCATCATGTATTATCTGGTTGTTTAATTAAGGTTATTCGATGAGTACAAAAAAATAAATTATATTATGCAATTATGTTCTTTTAGAAAATAGAATATAATAGAAATGGTTTAGGATAATAATTACATGTACATCTGTAGATAATTAAAAGGTGAATTAAATAAATAGGTGATTGTTAATACTTAGATCAACGAAAAGGTTATTGAATAAATGAATAAGAGTATTAATTGATTAACTATTGCTTGTTGATTTCGTTTACAAGTGGCTATTTATCAATTGTAAACCTTTTGTGTAATTAGTATGATTATAGATTAAGAAATATATATATATATATATAAACTAATTGATTATGATAGTTATATGAAGTATCTATGTTTGAAATGTGAAACTACTTGAATTGATAAGTTTGTGCTAGATGAGTTAGGAAGTATTTAGAAAAAAAAAAATTAATGTATTTAGTAGTGTTTAGGCAACATAAGAATTTAGTTAAATTATTTAGATAAACGAAGGCCTATGTAACTAAATGGATTTAGATAATCTTTTGAATGTCAATTTCTAGGTTAGATTCATTTAGTAGTTGACTTGCAAGTTCTCTTTGTGATGGTTATCATGATAGATTTGATTGTTTGAGTGGGATGATCTTCAATTTGAGAATGTGTATTGCTAATTGTTGTCATTATCATAATTGTTGACTTTGTAAAGGGTGATTAGGAGAAAAATTGTTAGTTGTTAAGGGTATCATGTGTGGAGAAAATTGAGGTCTCCCTTGAATGTCGTATTGGCTAAATTTACTGTTGGTAATTGTGGTTGATGTTGTATTGACTTGATTATGTTATCTTGATTTAGTTTGAAGGTCTGATTATGATATTGCCTCTTTTATTCTTCACTTGTCATTTTGTGATTTATGGAAGTTATATAGTCATTTTGTGGTTCCATGATGTAAGTCTTCCTTTTGAGTTAATTTTGATTGAGGAGACTTTATGCATTGTCTTTCTTGTAGTCATATTTTTGAGATGGTTGGGAACCTGACATGCTTGAATTACCCTCAGTGGGAGTTGTGGTTTTTTTGGTATTTTGGACTTCCAGAGGCAATGGAGAAATCTTGAATTATATTGATGTTCCATGGTTGGACCTTTGTGATTCATTGATCCTATTTCTGATTTTTGAGTTTTATGGGTGGTACCTCCTTTGTTCTTGATTTCAGTGATATGGAATGGGCTTGCGAGATGGTTCTTGCCTCGTATGTTGTGAGATATGTACACTTTGATTTTTATGTGAGTTGAGGTACACCCCTTACTTGTATTTAGTTTTGGTGTCGTAGGGAGAGTGGCTCTTCATGGGGGTCGGCGCACAAAGGGGATGTCAGGGGAACCCATGGAAGAGTTGTTTAATAAGTGATAACCTAATAAAATTAATTAGTGTGTTTGGGTAGTTAAACACTAAAAAATGATTAATTATGAGCTTCACCCATACCGTTAGTGCTTTCACAGGCTAAGGATGGGATGAGAAGACTTGGTTGGTAAGATCACTGCCTTGTCCTCACGAAAGGTAAGTGGTCCCACATGAGTCACCCTATGGAGCAGTCGCCTTGAGATAGGCATCCTGGATAACCATAGATGGAGGTGGTACCTTGTGATAGGTTTCTTGGCTAATCTATGTAAGGCCATGCGATGACACTCTCCTACAGTACTCGTTTATCTTCCTTTGTTTGGTAGCCTCTGGGAGTGTTGTCTGAATTGTTGATGTTGTTGAGGTAATTGGTTCTTGGTGATTGTTGTTGAAGCCTCCAAGTTCTAACTTTTAGTGTTGCACACATGCCTCATGGCAACTTGATTGATGTTAATGAAAGGTTCCCTTGACATTTATTGTTGATTGATATTGTGACTTCATTTGAAGGCTTGGATCCTATTGTTGTTGGCACCTCTTATGGTTGCTTAATGTTGATCTATAAAATTGGTAGCCAATTTTGTTAGACTTTTCATTATTTTATTGTGGTTGAGTGATGGTAATGTGATGGGTTGTTATCTTATGTCGTTGTTATCCTTGTTGTGGATTTTGGCTTGTTTTGGTTCATTTGACTGTTTTGGTTAATGAATGGAGATATTTCTTGTCAACTCTTGGCATGGGGGGTGGAATTTTGAGTCCATGTGGTTGGGTGGAACATGCTACACACCCCATTGGGTCCCCAATCGAGGATCGAGCTGTGCAAATATGTGCTCTTGTGGAAAATATAGGATTGTACCTGAGTCAGAGCCAGTCTTGTTACCTTGTATTCACCTTTTCAATTGTATTAATCTATCTTATTGTATTGTTCCCATATATGTTGAGGAACACATCTGTATCACAATATCTCTTATACAATGTAACTTTTATTATCATTGTAACGATTGTAACCTTTGACCTTAATTTATGATCTTTGATGGATGTTTGTCATTCATGAAATGTATATAAATACTTGGTACTTTTATGTGTTAACAATGTTTCATAGTATGTAATTCTTAATGGTGTTGTATCTGTGGAAATATTTGTAATTATATTCATAGATGTGATGGATGGTTTTATATATATTATGTTGTTGATGTTTGATCGTCGATTAGTAACTCTATATAATGGTTAAGTGGGATACTTGTAGTTAGTTAAATATCGTCTTGTTATGGGATTACATTTCATTATGTTGTCATGTGTACCCTAGGGGACATGGTATATGATGAATATGTTTAACTGAAATGTTTGTGTTGGTTGTCCATGTTCATTATATGTTATGTTTCACTTTCATAAAAAAATATATATATATATTGTGCTTTTATTGCAAGTTCTTGTTATCCTTTAGGGTTCGTGCGATAGGGAGTTACATCTTCTATGTCTACTCTATCCTTTCCAATTGATTTCTGGGTCTAAAACCTTGATTTGTAACCTGTAGAAGTCTTCTAATGATCTTCAATGCAAGGTGAAAACTTTGACAACTGTCTCCAAACTTTCTCTTCAATGTGTCTTCAACCTAAACCTACAAATCACACACTAAAGAGAGGGAAAAATGTTGTTTTGTTAGTGGAAAGGGGTTTTCCTTGGTCAAACCATGTTTTGGTAATCAAACCTTGTAATTGAAATGAAATAGGAATGGAGAATGATGAATGAACAAAATATGATGTTACAACTCACCAGACCCTAGCAATAATAGGCTGCAAACATGTATGAAATGGCTCCAATGGATGTAGATCTTGAATATTGCTTGAATGTGATAGATCTTGAATAGAACGCTAGCTTGAATCTTGAAACCCTACATCACAATCATTAGCTAAAAAAAAATATGATGCACAAAGAATTTAACATGATTCTTGATGCTTGAATAATGCTTTAAAATGATTGATAATCAACCCTTGAATGCTCTTGAATGATCTCATAAATACTTGAATGCTCTTGTGAACTCAAATTTTCTATAAGGATGCTCATTCAACTTGCTAGGTGATCTCATGAATGCTTAGGTGAAAATAAGTGAAAGAAACTTGTATTTATACTTGATTATGTCAAATTCCCTGAAATTACAATGCTACAAGCCGACATCGGATCTAGGAGGATAAAATCCCACCAATAATTTGAATTAATTTTTATTTTGGGCCACACAGGACTCATACGCCCAAGGTGGTGTATGAGTCCCATTAGGCATAAATTATGGGACCAATTTCAAAAATGCTTAGAAAGGTGTAAAATCCAGATCGGGACCTAAAACCCAAGGTGGGACTCATACGCCCAAGGTGGTGTATGAGTCCCATATCACTAAATTTGGGCCACACAACCTAAAAACACCTGAATTATGATTGGATGTTGATTTATGTCTAGATTATCCTCAAAAAGATGCATAAATTAAGGCTTGTGGATGCAAAATAAGCCCAATTAAAGCATAAAGAAGCCCAATTATTTAATAAAACCCTAAAAAAGTGTGAAAGTGAGTTATAACACTTTACAACACTCTAAAAAATGTGTGATTAGGTTTATTTAGTTTACAAGGGCCGAAGACCTAATGTGAGTTTGTTAAAAATATTACAACACTAAGTAAAGGCATCATAAAGCTTAATTTTACAAGGAGGGCCCAAACAAGTGTGATAATGTCACCTGACAAAATTTTTTGACACTACAAAGACTACTTGGGGGGATTGGAATGGGTGGTCAAGGCAAAGAGGGAGAGAAATGGTGCCTCAAACCAACCGTTGGAGGGGGATCCCTGTGACAAGGTATTTTGGGAAGCACCCTATGACTAATGGATGAGTGAGATAAGGTCCCCACTATGCTATTAAAGTGAACACAAGGAAAAAATAGAGAGCAGAACCTAGGGGCTAAGAATTGTAAGGTGTAGAAGGAAGCATGTGTGTAGGAGAATCCCAATGTGAGTGACCTTGCAACCACTAGCAAAGGGATTGTTATTAGTGAGCTACAAAGAAGCAATAAGACAATGGAAATCCCTAATAAAATGATAATAAGTTCCATAGAAATGCTAAAGGAGTGTTCCTTATTCACAAAATGGGGTGGAGGTTAATGTTCTATGGATAGGATGGTGGATTGGTGGAGAAATCAATGGGGAAAAGAGGTATGCATTAAATTTATGGCCTATAAATTTCTTTTGATTATATGCCCATCATCACATTTGAAGCAAAGAATCATGTTTGAAACCCTACTACAAATAGACAAAGTAGGGTTTTATATTAAATAATGGGAGCCAAATTTTAATCCCCATAGGAATGAAATGGATAGAATGAAAGCATGGGTAAATTTGCACAACCTACCCTCAAAATATTGGGATGACGAGGCCCTAAGGCTGATAGGGAATCATTTGGGTAGTTTCATTGGGGTAGATAAAGCATAATTACATGGTGAAATGAAGGCTCAATTGAGAATGTGTGTAGAAATCCATTCGGGTAGTGAGCACCTAGAGGAGCTGGAGATTATTACGGAGGAGGGTAAGTGGTCCTAGGTCATAGATTAGGATCTTTCAATGATTAAGGTCCCTAAATTTTTAAAATATGATCCCATAAAGAAGGCATCAAAGTTGGATAATGGTGGCTTGGGTGGATTAGGTAGTGGAGCAACAAATAGGGATTCAATCCTAGTACTCAGAGTAAACCATGGTCAAGAAAAAGAACTGGCTTCTCCACAGGAGAATGGGGTTCATGAATGTGTAAAGGAGGAAGATTTGGCTACAACAACGAATGAATATGGGGACTTAGAGTGGTTCCTAAATCCACAAGAAGAGGAGGGAACCAAGGAGGAAGTGTTGGGCCTGGAGGAAATGATGGGGGTGGGATATAAAATGGTGAGATATGCAAATTTTGCAGAAGAAGAAGAAGAGAACTTGGAGATGGGTGATGGTGAAGACAATGGTAGGTAGGGACATGCCCTAAAGGAATGTAATCCTATAGAAGAAGGTGAGGTTCAAGAGATAGAGGAAAAGGAAGCTTATTTGGAAGATAAGGCCAACCCCCTTGCCACCCCAACGACTCTAAGGAAAATGGGGATAAAATAAAGGATTAAATCTAGGAAGTGTCTTGATTATAGGGATAGTAGGAGGAAAGGTAGGTTGTCAAATATAGAAAATAGGGCTATGGATGGTGATGCAGAAGGCCAACGAAAACTTTCCATGATGTTAAGATTAGGGAAGGGTGGCACCCTTCCCAGGGAGTAATGAGGATCATATCATGAAATATTAAGGGCTTAAATGCCCCTAACAAAAAGCACCTGCTTAGGCCCTCATGGAGACATCAAAAGATGATGTCTTCATGATCCAGGAGGAAAAATTAGGAAATGAAGAAGTAGAAGCATTCAAAAAGAAATGCAAAGTGTGGAATATTGAGCATGTGGAAGCAACAAGGGCTACTAGGGGACTGCTTATGATCTGGAGACCACAAGGAGTGTACTTAGAGAAAATAGTGGGAAATAGAAATTGGATAGCTTGAAAGGTGAGAATTTTATCTACACATATGGTTTTCACATTTATTAACATTTATAGTCCCTTAAGTTGTAACCAAAAGAGGGTGTTGTGGGTGGAGCTTAGTGATTTTTGTAGCGAGGTGTCCCATGGGCATTATATTTTAGGGGTATATTTCATTGCGATCCTACACATTGAGGAAAAGTTGAGGGGTACATAAAGAAAGTACTAGTCCCAAGTGGTTATTGAGAATTTTGTAAGGAAAAATGAGCTTTTCAAAATTCAAATGGAAAATGGACATTTTACTTGGACAAACAAGAGAATGGGTTTTAGCCACATTGCAAAAAAATTGGATATATTTTTATTTAAAGGTCATTTGGGAGCCTTTCCATTCACCCTTGAAGTTACTATTTTACCCCAATCGGGGTCAAATCACCATCCCATTGAATTGGAAATAAGGGTATAAATGAGATTTGTGTGGTGCCCCTTTAAATTTAAGAACATGTGGTTTAAGGATCAAGACTTCTTGGGGCTAATTGATATTTGGTGGAAGGGTTGGAAAATAGAGGGTTCCAGGATGTTTGGTGTAGTATCTAAATTGAAACTTATCAAGCAACAATTAAAGGATTAGAAAAAGACTCATTTCAAAAACATCTTCAAATCCAAATGGAGGTTCCAAGAAGAACTGAAAATGCTAAATAAATTGGTATTATCCTCTGAAATGAATAGTGAGAGGTATCTGAAGGAAAAGGAGTTGCTCAAAGAGTATGAGGAGGTGCAAGAAAAAGAAGTATTTTAGTGGAAGAAATTAAGGGAGACATGGATGAAAAAAGGGGACAAGAACACTAAATATTTCTAGAACAACACTAAGTCCCACAAAGAAATCAATAGAATCACAATCTTACAGGGTGTAGATGGGTCAGGCATTGAGACTGCAGAAGGCATTGCCAGGGAAGCTATCATATACTTCAAAAATCTGTTAAAAAATGTGGAAGTGTCAAATATCACATCATAGAACCAAATCTTGAGGGTTATTTCTTGTTTGGTCAGCGAAGGACATAATAAGATGCTAATGAAAAAATTTATAGTAGAAGAAATCAAGGTAGTTATGCCCATTATAGATACACCTAGATAAAGCACTGGGATCATATGGTTTTCCTACTCGATTCTTTCAAAATTATTGGAGTATAATGTGCCATGATGTGGTGGCCACCATAGATGACTCAAGGAGCTCAGGATTGGTTTTAAGAGAGATGAACAATAATTTTATTGCTTTGATTCTGAAAAAGGAGAAACCATCATCACTAGATGAGTTCAGACCCATTTCCCTCTGCAACATCTTGTACAAAATTATGGCAAAGGTAGTTGCAAAAAAACTATTTTTTTTTCCAAAGATAATATCTGAGGAGAAATTAGGGTTTGTTCCTAGGAAGTCAATTCTCGAGGGGGTCATCATCGTGTAGGAAGTGATTCAATCTATTCAAGGGACCAAAAAGAAGAGTATGTTACTAAAATTGGACATTAAGAAAGCATATGATCGGGTGGACTTGAGATTCTTGTGCAAAGTGTTGTTTGCCTTTGGGTTTGAAAGAAAATGGATTGATTGGGTTTTTAACTACATAGCTAGTCCTAGATTCTCAATCATCATGAATGGTTCTCCATAAGGTTAATTTGAGGCATCTAAAGGAATTAGACATGGAGATCCTCTCTCACCCTTCTTGTTCATTATCATGGTGGAGGCTCTAGGAAGGGCTTTAGGGCAACAACACACATTGGGTGATTGGTGGGAATTCAAATTACAAGTAATGTGTTGATGGTAACCCATCAATAGTTTGCAAATGATACTATGATTTTTGGAGTAGCTAAGTGTTGTGAACCTCACCAAGTGAAGAAAGTTTTGGATCTTTATTCAGAGGCTTCTAGTCAAAAGGCAAGTGAAGCAAAATTAGAAGTTTATTTATTTCACACCACTTTGTGAAAAGAGCTAGAGATCCTTAGGGCACTAAGATTTAGGAAAGGTCAGTTGTCATGCACATACCTTGGATTTCCTTTAGCAAAAAGTGTGAGTAGCAGAAAACTATGGGATCCACTGGTAAATAAAGTAAATAATCAAATGTCATCTTGGAAGGGGTGGTGGTTATCATGGGCCGACAAACTTGTACTGTTGAAAGTTGTTATTTATGCATTGCCTATGTATTTGTTGTCTTGTATAGCATTACCCAAGGAGA
>VDFB02303628.1:0-28042 GCA_007258455.2 Sequoia sempervirens
GACATCTATGGATCATAGCCATGGGTATCCTAGCTTCACAAAAAATTGGTCCAATGATGGGATGATGGAGAAGGAGACATTTGATTGCTTCGGTCCAAATTTTAATGGGAGAGTGATCAAACCTATTGTAGGGAAAGAAAAACCATTATGTGTTTTGATCCATGCTTTCGATTGGTCATAAGACTCTTGGTAAAGTTCATGCACAACTAATAATTCCTCAGGGATCACATTCTCTACACACACAAGATCAATTAATATCCCATTAGTAGGCTTATCATTGATTCTTCCAACTATGTAAAGAGGACCATCTGGTGCTTGTTTAATTGTCATTTTGTAAGAAAGCAATGTCAAGAGACATTTTGGTTTGGCCATTATGAGGTTGAATGTCAATGAGGTTGACCATAGTTTTTATGTAATCCTCATTATCACTCATGTTATTAAATTCTCATTTCTTGTATGTTAACATTTCAATACATCATTAACACAATTGTCACTTCAAATTTAATATGAGAATGTTATGGTTGGCATTTATGGATTGATGGTGCCCTATGAAGTTTTGGTTGGGCTGAGACAAACAAGGAATTCCTTGATCATTAACATACTTATTTGGATGTGATTTGGAAACAGGCATTATTTATTATTTTAGAGATGCTTATAAATGTTTTTTTGTGTCCATTTTTTCAATGATAATGGAAATACATTTGGATTGTGGTTTAGAGGTAAAGGCTTAGTTGTATCAAGACTTCTAATGGGAGGTAAGGTAATTAGGTTCTTACCCAAGAGTTGCAACATGATGGAATGAAGGGTATTGGGTAATGGAGTAAATTATCTCTTCTTATTCCTGAATTGATATGGATTTGTTGTTTTTATAGCAGCCACTTGAGACTCAACATGTTGATTTGTTTTAGTTGGATTTATTTGTATAAATCCCTTATTTTATTTCTTGAATGGTTTTAAATTATTATGAGGCACAAATTCATATTTTTCAAGACGGTTGGAGGAAGTTTTCACCTCACGATGAATAACTGAATTTTGATAGTCATAGAGAGTTGTGTACAAGTGAGTGAAGGAGGGAAATTTCAATATCCTAAGATTGTCTTGAATATTGGTTTGCAATTTTTTAATAAACATTCTTTGAAGATCTACATCAAGAATATAAATTTTGATTTGTGAGTAGAGCAATTGATAACATGCTATGAAATCAGTGACCTTTTCATATATTTTTTGTTTACATTACATTAAATATGGTAAGGTCATCTTGGGACCAATTTGTAGTTGGAAATGGTTAAGGAAGGAATCAACAAGTTCATTGAGTGAATGAATTGAATTATTAGAATGAGAATAAAAATCATTCAAAGGTTATCTTTTCAAAGATTAAGAAAAATAATATCTAAGAATTGTCTTAATAAGAGTCACTACATATAAAGAGCTATATATCTTTGAGAACACAGTTAGCTTCTAGGATCTCTACCTACCATATTTCTCAAATATAAGAATCTCTATGACTTGTACTCTCAATATCTCCAATGATAATGGGTTTCATTTGACATATTGTGAAGGTTGGCCATTTTGATTTTGGTTAAATGTGAAAATTTGTTGTTGGAGGGTTGAAACATTTTGAAAAAGTTGGTTGAGGATGGAATCATTGATTGTGTTTTGAGATGGAGGTGAATAAGGTGGAGGTGTATATGTGTTGGGAGGAAAAGTGAATTGAAATTTTGTGAGAGGTGATGGATTAGGAGATATGATATTTGAATTCACAAAGCTAAAAGGATTCCCAATGGACATACCCAAAGTTGGATTGATGTTGCTAGTTTGTTGTCTTGTTGTAGTAATGGTTGAATAAGTATATGTAGGAATAGACTTGCCACAGTTGTACGGGGAGGAATTTGATTTCCACCTTGACTTTGAGTGTATCCCAAAGTTTAAGCACAACTAGCCATTGTAGAAACATGATCGTCAATAATATGAAGTAGGCTATGTATAATTTCTATTCCCAATTCATTATCAAGCATTCTCCTCATGTTATTTATGACAAGAACCATAATACCAACAATATATTCAACACTCACAAAGTTTTGAAGTTTTTCTAAGGATTTATCCATTTTTTGCAAGTTCTCTTGAGGGACATGAGAAATAATGGTTTCAACATAAATGGGATTAGAGGTCATGGGACATTATTTTAGGTATGGATTCAAACATGGGTTGAATAGTGTCAACACTGTGAGTGAAAGAGTTAGAAAACCCAAGATCCACAACAAATGTACTCACATGGGATGCCATGATTCTCAAACTACATCTCATCAAAGTATTAGCAATAGGACACTAGGTTGTAATACTCATATAAGTTTCACAAGGCTAAAAGTGTAAAAAAATGTAGCACACCCAAAAATAAGACACACAATACAAGTATGTGAAAAGATATTGCAATTTCATATCTGAAAATGATAATTTATTGATTTTAAAATGCAAGAATCTGAAAATGATATCTTTTGAATGCAAATTTTTTATTTTCAACAATGCACTTGTTTTGACCAATTGATGTGAATGCAAACAACTACAAAAAATTGCAATTTTAGAAATTGAAATTGAGATCTACAAACAATAAGATATAAAGCATAAAGATACATTTATTCCTAGAAATTTGGAAAATGACCTATACAAGGACAGATTCGCCCAAGGGCAAATGGGGCTTTGCACAAGGGTTTGAAAAAATAAATTTCAAGTTTTTGAGTTAGTGTTTAATGTCTTTGTTTTAGGTTGCATACATATTCTTTCAGTTACATATTTCCATAATTTTATGATTAGATGCAAATGCAATTTGATGACAACAAGAAAAATGGCAACTTTTTTGATGTAAATGATTGAAAGACCAATATGTAAACTACTATGTAAAATGAATGCAATATTTTTGGATTTTTGTAATTTTAAAGGATGCAAAATGAAAATTTGAAACCCTAAATGAGATGCAAGATTAACTAATGCAATTCATAGATCTAGGGTTTTAAAGACTCCCAAATCAGAATTTATAATGTACAATGGTAGGTTCACCAAAATGAAACATAAAAAAAATGTAAGTGTGTTGTGTGGGGTGTGATATGTGGAATGATCTAAGGGTTTAAACACAATCACACTTTCCCTAATTGAATTAGAAAAAGAGATCTCCCAAGGATAGGATTGAATTTCATCCTTGAGGTGAGCCATCCCTATTAGGAAGGTCTACTATTTTCTTATGATACAAATGACTGATTGGCACTTTTGGGAAATAATTTAAAATTCATTAAAAACTAAATTGCATGACCTAACACTTGAAATGCAAAATATTATGATAACAACAATGGAAACAGTAAATTGTAGGCAAATCTAAGAACAGTAGAATGGCGTGCACCTAGCCTAAAAAATGGGTTCTGAGCTTTGTAGCTTGACTAGTTTTCCCTAGGGTGAATGGGTCCTAGTGCAGGGGTCCAAAATATAATTTTTTAGTCCTCAGATCTCAGATCTAAGCTTCTAATTTCTCTAGGTTTGACAGTCAAAAAGCAAGAAATAAAAATTGTACATGATTTTTTTGTGGCTTGAAAACAATGATAAAAACTTTGACAACTTTGTAAAATTGCTCCTTTGATCAATCTTCAGTCCTTCTTCACCTATAAATTTTCACATGCAAAGAGAAGAAAAATGTTTGTTTTTGGGTGAATTGGGTTTTACCTTAGTCAAACCCCATGTTGGTAATTAAACCTTGATATTGAAATGACGATGAATGAAAAGAATTGATGAATGAACAAAGCTATGTTACAACTCACCAAACCCTTAATGACCTCCCTTGGAGGATTGAAGTATAATTTTCATCTCTCTAAGGTTTGGATCTTACATGAATTGGATTGAATGATTGCTTGAATTATTGAAATCTCCATCACAATGCTAGCTCCAAAACATGACATGAAAACACATGAACTTTGACATGAGGATATGATCTTAATTGTTACTGTAGATGACTAATAAACCTTCTCTTCAATTCTCTTGACAATAATATTTTCTCTTGTGAAATTTTCCTCTAGATTGTTCTTAATTGTTAGATTTTAATTGATAAAATAACTATGCATTTATAGGTGTTTATCTTATTTCCCAAAAATTAGATTCCACAAGCTGACATTTGAAACTTAAATTTGAATCATTAAAATGGTGCCAAAATCATGTTAAAAATTGGGTCCTAAGATTTAAAGGGGACCCATTCGCCCTTGGGTTAATGGGTCCTAGGACCTATGTCCAAGACACTCAATTTCCAAGGTGGTTAAATTAATTTTGGAAAATGTATAATATAGTTTTCCCTTTTGGAAAATGGGAATAATAAGGATTTGAAATGCATAATTTAGGTAATTAGAAGCTTAATTAAGTCCAATTAATAAATGGGATACAAACATAGCGTGAAATTGTAAAGGTGTACAATTTTCTACAGTACATATATACACACAGTTGGAAAAATGATAGATGCATATATCTCCAATACCTATATACATTATTTATATCTCACCTTGTTAAGGGTTTCATGCACCTATCATTTCACTGAGAGTGTGCATATATATACATACCATTTATGGGTTTTGTATGGTGGATTATTAAGGATTTCATGCACCTATGGTTTGGCTGACTCTGTGTCCTCCGCTACCATGAACCCCTCACACAACATTACCCACAACACCACTATCCTCTCTGCCCTTTTGATATTGCATTCTACTTGCCATATGTAACTTTGCATGCATCTCTATTGCTGATATGCAAGACATTTCGATAGAAATTGGCATGCATATATAACAATTAAATCCTAAATTGATAATAATTTTAATTATATATATTATCTAAATATATAAGTATGTATATGTGTGTATGTATGCATGGAATACATACATACATATGTATGTATTTATGGAATAGAGACATACATAGATATGTATGTATGTATTCCATACATACATACATATGTTTCTATGTATGCCATGCATGATAGATGCATATATTTGTATGTATATACATTCATATATATGTATGTATGTATGCATACATATATGTTTGTATGTATATGCATATCTATGCATGCATACATGGATATGTGTGTATGTATATCCATATTTATGTGTCCATCTATATAAATTTATGTGTGTATGCATATCTATGTATGCATACATACATATGTATGTATTTATATGTATATATAGGTATTCATGCATGCATACTTTCATATATATCCTAGATTAGGGGTTATATATAACTTTTAACAACATTATGATATACATTTTTATAACCCTTTTTAAAACTAATATACTTGTAAAATATTATATATAAATTGAAACAACATTTTCATGCATGTAAGTAATTGTAATTGAAGAAAAAACAAATCATACAAATAATTCACTTCATTGTAAATGAACAATGCTATATGTCAAATAAAAAAAGCAATGTATGTTATAGTTTCATATCCCCAATTCTACCCACCAGTTGCAACTTCCAAAGTATGTATATTTCAAAGTTGTTCTAATATTATAATTGTATAAACTGTTCAATGTATGATTACTATTCATACATATCATGATTTTCTTCATAAACATTTGCATACATACATATTATTCCACCTATCATCCTTAGTTTACAATTGCTTTAAGAATGTTAAAATAACTATGCCATTTGCATATACACATACACATAGTCTACCAAAAGATAGGTACATGAAACCCTTAACAATCGAGTATATGATACCCTTAAATGATACACACACACACACACACACACACACACACACACACACACACATATACATATATACATATACATATACATATGCATTGTAAAGATGGATATATATATGGCAGAGATATATAAATTATTGTTTCATATATTCTTGTTCATTTATATTTAAATAAATTAGATGTATGGTTTACTTTTCCTTCAATTACAATGAGTCTTACATGTATGATAATATTGTTTCAATTTATATCATAGTTTTGTTTTAGAAAGGGTATATATAAATATCATAATTTTGCATCAAAAAGGGTTATAAATATTTTTATCATATTGTTGTTTCAATATTTACATAATCCATTAACCGATTATATATATATATATATATATATATATATATATACATATATATATATTTCATGATCATCTAAGGGTTGTTAGAGTTAGAATTAGGGATATGATAGTATAACATGCATTGTTTGTTTCATTTGACATATAGCCTTGTTCATTTACATTGAAGTGAATTAGATGTATGGTTTGTTTTCTCTTCAATTATAGTGACTCTTACATGCATGAAAATATTATTTCAATTTATATCATAATATTGTTTCAATTTATAAATAACTTATAACTAGTTATATATATATGTACATATATATATGTAAATATATATATATTTATATGTATGTAATAACTGTATGTATGTATATATAAATATATAATCGTTAACATGATCAGATAAAGTTGTAAAAGAGTCATTCTGGGGACATGATACTATAACGTTCATTGCTTGTATCATTTGACATATATTGTTTTAAGAGTGATTAAGAGTACTAGGTAAAAGCACAAGCACGTGACCACACTTTATAAAGGAATATTGTAACAAAAAAATTCTGAACTCAACCATAAAAGTGGTCTTTATGTTTTGAATTTCGAAATGGTGTAAACTAGTGAAATGTAGAAATTTTGATGAAGTTTATTGTTGTAATTTTTAAAATTTTAAAAAAAATTATTTTCATTATGTGTTTATCAATTTAAGGACAAATTTTAGAATGCTGAAAATTTCAGAAAGAGTGACTTCACGGACGCGTCAAGAAACAAATTGAAAAAAACTTCATTTCTCCCTAATTTTTTTCTCCCATCTAAATTCTTCTAATGCTCTTGTGCATGGAAAAGAAAAATCAATTTTTTTTTGATGTATATTTTTCTTGTAATAATGTTTTAACGTCAAACATGTCAGAATTTGACAGTTTTCACGGGCCGTCAACTATTTTCAAAATTTTAAATGATTTAAAAAAAAAAAATTATACCCTTTTGAAGAAGACTCTCTCCTCTTGTGCCCCATATAAGATTTAAATTTTTTTAATAAGTTTTACTATCTTGTTTTTAATTTGTAATCAACTCTTTTTTTCATTTTGAAAACCTACTTGCATTATTTTAAAAATAAAATATATTAAAACTAATAAAAATATTTTAAAAATTATATATTTTGATTCTCCACTCCGAGCTCTACAAAAGGGTATTTTTTTTTTTTCAAAAAAATCATTCTTACTAAAGAAATACTTAGCTAAAGTTGAAAGTTTTAGAAAATTCTGAAAAAAGCTGAGTTGGCTGCCAACTAGGATGCCACATAGACAGGTTGGTGAAGTTTCTCGAGGTTTGTGAGCCTTTCCTAAATTTCTGCCGAAACCCTTTCTCAGAAACCCCTTTTATTAAAATCAATTTTGAAAATGAGTTTCAGCGGAAAAAGGAAAATTTTGAAATTTTGGATTTAGTGAAACTTGATACGGCCAAAACCTATATTATACGTAATACTACACATGGTTTTGATTGAAACCTAATCGAGCGAAACCTTTTGGCGAAAATATTTCGCTCGGAACTATTTATTTGGCCGAAAGTGTGACACAACTTTGTGCTTTTACCTCAGATGCTTTCTTTGTTCTTCAATTACAGTGACTTACATGTATGAAAATGTTATTTCAATTTATATCATAAAGTTTTTTGCAGTTATATATAAATATCATAATGTTGTTTCAAGTTATATATTTTTGAACACCCGGAATAGTGAGGGGGGGTGAATCAATATTCCATTAAACCATTAAACCATAAACCATCCAATTATTAAAGAATATTTAACTGCAAACAAGAATGAAGATATTGAAAAGAGCATGATACCATAAGACACATCAACACTAGATTTTTACATGGAAAACCCAAAAAAGAAAAAACCACAGTGAGGATTATCTCAGAATATAATATATTTGAATATAGAATATTACAATGGCTCACTGCTAGGACACACTATCCTTGAAGGCTCACAGCTTGAAATAATTTACACAACAAAGTATGGCTCACTATCAAGGGATGAACTAAGATAGAATACACCTTCCTTGTGCTAGAGTTCAGTTTTGGTGAAGCACAATATATGAAACACTTCTCTACAAATGTGTGCAACACATCTTCACATATTTGCAACATAAAAAAATCCTCGATCACTCTAACATTTTTCATTTCATTCACACACACACGCCATCTCCTCTACTACTTCTATCTCAAAAGTGTTCACATATATATCGTATATAATCAAGTACATCAATTAGGTCAGCCTAATTGGAGTAACCATATTTTAAATCAAAACCAATTCTATCGACATTAAATTCATTTTCACATGATATTAGTTATCATGGACCTATGATGGATCCATTTAACATTCACAACACATGTTTAAATTCCTTAACATAAATTCATAATTAGGTAGGCTAGAGTTAGACCTAAAACACCAAAACTCCAAAAATATATACAATTCATAAAAAATTTAACACAAAAACTTGTTAACACATTGAATTCTTCTTTAGAAGACACCAAATAACTTATCTTCAACACTACAAAACAAAATAATTAATCTTGAGAAAATGCAGAATCTCCCTCAATAATGCACTGTACAAAAACTCACTATAGTTTTCAAAGCAAAACACTATTATACATATCTTCTATATGACTTCACATATTATCACAAAAAATTGGTGTAACATGCATCTTGTAGTCACTAGCCTATGTACAAAGTCCTATAGTGATATCTTTATTTGAGGTGAAATCTGGACCAAAAAACTAACATATTGAACCAACATACACTAGTACAAAAACAATAATATATGACTAAATAAACTACTAAAAATTGCATATAAATGACTAATTTTGGTCACGTGACCATTAGTAGTTTATTACCGGTCATTTATAATGCGACCAAATTTATGACTAAACTATTTTAGTCATTTATCTAGTCATTGATTTAGTCATTGATTTGGTCATTGATTTGGTCATTTATTTAGTCATTTATTTAGTCATATATTTTAGTCATTAATTTTAGTCATGTGACTATTTTAGTGGTTTATTTGTAGTCATTTATAACACCACCAAATTTATGACTAAACTATTTTAGTCATTTATTTAGTCATTGATTTGGTCATTGATTTAAATAGTTATTAATTTAGTCATTTATTTAGTCATGGTAGTGATTTGTTTAGTCATATATTTAGTGATTAATTTAGTCATATATTTAGTCATTAATTTAGTCATTGATTGTTGTTAACTGGTCATTTATTTAGTTATGGTAGTCATTAATTTAGTCATGTAAGTCATTACTTTAGTCATATATTTAGTCATTACAAATCAAATCTAACTTAATTAATCCTCACAAATTAATTGTAAAACTTCCTATTCCTCTCACTGATGTGTAGTCTGGCTAAGGAATCAGAAGAGGAAAATGGGACAAGAGCTTCTAATGGTATTTTTGTGAGTATGCTATTACATTATGATTACATTTAATTGGTGATGCTTTTATATAGATGCAGTATTAGGTGGTGATGCAGTGAATTAGTAATTATTAATGATGATATGATTTGATTTGTTAGTTTAGAAATGATTTAATTTATCGGTTATACTATATTGTTGGATAGATGTGATGAAGGACAGTGTAGCACCACTCGTTCGCGGGTGCCCTGCTACGCTGCGATTCCTTCTCACAATACAATGCTTTGATTTTATATACGTATGCATATGTACATGACTTCGTTTGGATGCAGGGATTGCAGGTACATAGTCTCGATTCCACCTGCTTCGGTAGGATAGGGCAAGCACCTATAGCCCAATGGTTAAATATTGAAACAGAGGTGACAATGAAGTCATCCCGTCCCATGATGTCAGATCATCTTGTTGATTGGTATTGTTCTTTTTTGTAATTGTCGTTATTTGTGGTTTGGGTTTTGTGTTTTGTCGTATTTTATTAAGGTGGTATTTTATAAGTTATGATTTATTTTATTTAAATGATTGAAATGATTATTAATTTTTAATGTTATAATTTAATTGTATTTAAATATTTAAATGTTTTATTTATCTATTTTTTCTTAAGTCATGAGTTTATTAAATATGTTTTAATTATTTTAATCAATTATCTGGTTGAGGATAATTATTAAAATAAATTATTTAATTAGATGAGATAATGTGCTTTGCAAGTAAAGCTATAAAAATAGAAATTAAAACAAAACAAAAAAAATTAAAAAAAAAATGGAAAAAGTCGTGAGAACGAATAAGAACGCAGATCTAACTGAAAAAGCTTGCTTTTAAAGAATTAATTTATTTTACTCAAGACGGTTTTTTTTAGTTTTTGGATCGAGCAACTTGTTATTTCAATGATTTTTTTTGATAAATAAAAAAAATAACGGGGGGACTTCCATCTGATAACTATGGTCGCCCTCTTTACTTTCGAGGATCCTCATAATTTGGGAGGTTACTGGCTTTCTCCAATGCCCGTACTCACGCCAGTAGAAGATATTGATTCTGCTTTATTCTCTCATATTTACTATGCTTTGATAGAACTTAACCAAACGACCTTCGCTCTAACACCCTCACCATCGGATACCCATTTTGCAAAATTTCAGCTCTAAATTGCGGAGGAGGAATCGAAGGATGAGGACCATGATATCTATAGGCGAAAGAGCGGCCGAACCACAAACGTTTTCCTAAATGGCTTCCGTAGATGGATTCAGACAGAGTTTCATCCAGTCCTCCAGTCGGCTAGCTCGAGATCTTATCATAATATTATCATAGCGTATACTGCATCGATACCCAGGATTATGTCTCTTCACCACGATGCACCTATGCTTATGCTCATCACAGTCAAGACGGTTTCCCTGGAATGGTTTCTCTGAGATTGCTTTATCGGTTTCAGGTACAGTTAATGATATTCTTATTTCTGGCGTTGTATATATATATAAATCTTTCTTTTTTTCTCTTTTTATGGATCTCTTAGTCTTTTAAACCCAGCTTAGTATTCTGATTCCCTTACGCGGGTGATGTTTGGCATGCCGTCTGCGTTTGGTATGCTTAATTCATTTACCATATTGCGAGTCTTTTCCCCTTAGCATCCTTTAGTCTATTGCTTAAACTTTGTTTCATTGTAAGGTGCGCGATTTTGTTTGCTTCGTAATTAGAAGACATCAAACTGGTTACCTGCGCCAAAACCCTCAGGTTGGGGAACTCTTCTTTTTATTTCAAGGATCAAGTCGCCACCGTAATATGGTGTAAGTCGAGTATTCACCTTGGATCTAATTAGCATTGATAGTATTAAACCATCTTCGGCGTTTTCTTGTCCCCTGCTTAGTATTGATATGAAATACCTTGTGTTGCATTGAGAGTTGCTAAGGTTTAGTGAATAGAAACTCAAGTGAATTGAATCCCACATTTGTTCGGTGGTTATAATGATACTTTGTTTTTTTTGTGGTCAGATGTTATAGAGGGCAGTGAATTTCTTTTAACAATTGGAAATGGATATCACAGTTTGAACAGATGGCTCTTTCCTCCTTAGTTTTCGATACATAATAATAAGTCTTGCTGTAAGAAGCAAAATCTCCTTAGCGTATTCGATTATGCTGTGATCTTGCACCGAATTCATAGAGTATTTATTTTGCGCCTTGCTGTTGATATTAGTGCAAGCCTACTCTTTAGATTGTTTCATTTAGCATCACCATTAATCTCCAAAAGATCACTGTCTCTGTTTAAAGAAGCGGTTCCAGTCTGTCAATACAGGAGGGTTGAAGATCTCAAAATAAATATTAGATTCAAGACGGATCCGCCCCAATCGCTCTAAAACAAACGAGATCACCTTTGGCGTTGATGTCCATATTTTCCATCCATAATTATTAGAGGAACCGCAGCCACAATTTTTGAACCAAACTTTTCTGATCTTTCATTCACATAAATTTATTTTGTAGAGTAGTAAGGGTCCAAGTTATTTGTGCAATTGAATTGGATAGGTGTCTACCATGCATTCTTTAGCCATTCGAATCTTGACCAGTTAGTATACGACAAAAACTGGTTATGTTTGGTATTTGACCTTCATTTGGTTTATGGCTCCAAATTATGGCATTGCATTCTATTTATTTTGCGTGTTGATTTTTATCAGCTCCTAAATCCATTTCGTTGCCCTCTTGCTACGGTTTAGGTGCTTGATAAGTTGTGGTAAGTATCAATTTACTTTACTCTTCCTTCTGTATACACACTGCATTTACCTCCTCTCATAGGCTAGGATTTCTTTATTATAAGGTAGCGTGGTTGTATCCGTTAAATACGATGGTATTTTAAACTTTTCAGATTTTATGCTTTTGTGGAATCCTGAAACCGATGGGATAATGATTTGAATCGGGCACATTCTCTAAAGTTGATGTATTGTTTTATACTTTGAATTCTTCATTTGTAGTGAACGCATTCCTCAAAATAAATAAATAAATTATCTTCCTCACGACCCTCTACTTGCTAATTAAATGGCACGGCTTCTTTAAAGCCTAGAAACTAGGGAAGAAAGTAATATTCTTTAAGTCTACGTAAGGATATAAGTTTCTTTTTTTTTTTTAGAATGAAATTGGGTAGATTCCTTTTAACTTAAAGCTTTTCACTAATTATTTGTCCCTTAAGAGGATCTCTATAGGATAGGTACAGATACACTTAAGGAGTCTCCTTTACTTAAGAAAAATTTCTTTTTCTTTTTTTTTTTTCTTGTATTTAATTACTTTTAAACTTCTATTGTAGGAATTAATTAAGTAATGAAATTATATTTAGATTGTGATGAAATTAATTAAAATATATTAGGGGTCAAAATTTTTATTTTATTTTTAGTTAGTCTTTTAAAAAAAAATAATAATAAAATAAAAATTGATTGAATATGAAATTTCAAATATTCTATGAATTTGATTTATTACTCCGATTAATTAAATGAACTAAAGGTGTCTCGCATCTTAATAATGTTAAGAGTAGGGTTAGATTAGAGTGAAATTTCTGGTGCAATAATAATGTGTTTATGGGTCAATATTTACATGTTGGATATGGCGGATTGGAGGGAGCTCTCTTAGTAATATTTTTGTATATGTTATGATGTTAAATAAAAGTAGTTTGTTTGTGATTTACTAAATATATTTCTTCATTTTCCTTAATTGTTTTAAATGATTTCTTGATGCTCGAAAGATAAAAGATAAGGATGAGTTAATTATTCTTTGAAATGATTTTTATCCTTGAATATTTATTATTTTAGAAATTTTTCTAGTGTTATGTTGTATGATGAGTGAAATTTTGACTATGATGTTTTGAACTTGAAACCCTAGGGAATTGGTTCTTTTGTTATTTGTGATGAGCTTCATAGCTTTATCTCGACATGTTTGGTTCATGAACGTTGTAGGTTATTTCGGTGTATGCCTTGAGTTGTGTTTGTATTTGTACTATGATTGTTCGTGAGTCAGTTTGACATCCATGGTCGGGTTCTCTTCCTTGTCACCTCTGAGCACGGAGGGTGAGTTACTTGTAATTCACATGGTTGGGTGGAACGTGCTCCTCACCTGTTGGGTTCCCCATTAGCATCTTTTGTTCGCAACATTTCTACAGTTGGTGTTGCACCAGTGTTCCTTTGTATCTCAGATTTCTTTGTATGTATATTATCCCACACGTTGGGAAATTTGATGTAATTATTAATCAAGAGCTTGTAATGTAATATTAAGATGATGATGTAATAGTTAGGATCAATTGTAATTTGTTAAAAGAGATTCGTTATGATTGTATGATGTGATGTATTAATATTCTCGCTCTTGGAGGTATTCTTATTCATGGTTTATAGTATTAATAGTTAGGTTGTTATCTTTTACTTTCGTTGTTTGTTGTTTTTTGAAGTAACCTCGTGTGCCCCAGAGAATGTAATGTTAAGTTGTTGTTGTGCTACGTAAATGTAATTAATGTTCAGATGCATGTTTACTTTATGTTTTTTTTTAAAATAAAAATTATGTGCTATGTGTGTGTTCTCTGGGGTTTGTAATGGGCGGCATTACATTAATGCATATAAACTTCAAGTATCATAGATATTTAAATGTTGAAGAAGCGCCATGAAATGTAGACTAAAATTCTTGAACAAATATGATTGATCAAACACAAATACAAACAACATAGTATTTATGAGTGGAGAAAAAACCACTCTAAAAATTTACTTTATTAAACCTGATTGGCAAATCAAAATTTCATTGGTTACATTCAATGTCTCAGTGACACTGTACAACTTACTGACACTATATAAACAAATACTCCTATTTTCATATACTTATATTGTTTTCCCCTTCCTTAACTGCAGTCATTTTGGAAGGGCAGGGACCTCCTATAGGGGCTCGACCCATTTAATCCCCTTGCAAATCCACAACTTTCCCGCCACTATTGGTTTCGGCTCCTCCAAACTCTTTCTCGCTGGTATTCACCTTTTACTTCTCCAATTTGGAGCTGCAACCTGAAAATAAGGTTTCAAAATTTGCACGTCAAAAACATATTTGGAAGTAGATTTTTATCAGATATTGTAGTTGCAAGTTCCACTAATTATAATAAAGATAAATAGTTTTACCTTTCTACATCAACTAATGCAATTCTGATAACTTTTAGAGGATCAACAATGCTAGCCTTTATCATATCAACATACTCAACTGCAAGTTGCAACACAACATTAAACTTATTAATTAGACTCAACATCTAAGAAAGAAAAAAAAAACTTCAAACATTATCAATTTAGTTTCCTCGTAGCTTTCCTCTAGCATATTTGGAACATTTAGACTGCATCATCTTTTGAAATATTGTCATTCTAGGTTAAGGCACTTATAAAAGTTTTTGTTCCTATGTTTTCAGTGCCCATCATCAAATAAAATGCTTACAATACCATGTAAAATACTATGGAATGTTCCATGGAAAGATTTTCTATCCTTGGAATTAGCAATGGGAAGCTACCAGAAGCCTGCTCATCTAATTTTTCATCTAAAAAGCTTTGAAAAGTCTAAATGCTTTGTTAGAGTTATAAAATCATTGGGAGAAAATGAAGAGGAATGGATAAGTCAAGCAACAATGATCTATTCTTTCATAGAGAACCTTTGGAAGAAAAATAAATCACTCAATAGACTCTCTGGTTTCCAGGTGAGGTCTATGTTCCATTTTATCTGAACCTGATATTCTATGAATCTCTTGTAATAATTAGGCATCCTTTTTTCTAAGGAAATAATAGGAGGGTGTAGTTGGGTAAAAAAAAAGACCTTTCCATTCTCTTTGGTGTTGGGCATGCACACTGGACGAGCTATGAACTTGCACCAAAGCATAATGGTAGGGGAATTTTTGTCAGATGTTATAGTTGGATATGCTCTGGTAGACATATATGCAAGATGTGGAATCATAGACAAAACACCTAAATTGTTTGACAGAATGTTTCAAAGAGATGTCATCTCATGGAATCACTCAAAATCTTTGAATTAATGAAGCACTTTGGAACACATCCTAACATTCTATTTTCAATGGAATCAAGGAGGCTATTTAAACTTTTACACCCTTCTATGTTCAAGTACTGCAGCTGTGACAGGTTGCCAATGAATCAGGGAGGCTATTTAAATCTATACACCCTACCATGTTCAAGTGATGCAGCTATGACAGGTTGCCAATGGAATTAGGGAGCTTATTTAAACATCCACACCCTTCTATGTTCAAGTGTTGCAGCTATGACGGGTTTCCAAACAAATCAGGGAGCTTATTTAAACGTCCACACCCTTTTATGTTCAAGTGTTGCAGCTGTGACAAGTTGCTAATGGAATCAAGGAGGTTATTTAATTAGGGAGCTTATTTAAATGTCCACACCCTTCTATGTTCAAGTGTTGTGTTGCAATTGTGACAGGTTGCTAATGAAATCAAGGAGATTATTCAAATTGTGACAATATTTTATTTTTAAGTGTTGCAGTTGTGATAGATTGTCAACAAAAACAAGGAGGTTATTTAAACCTTTAAAATTTCCTATTATATTCAAGTGTTGTAACTGTGAGAGGTTGAAAATGGAATTGGAGAGGTTATTTAAACCTCTACAACTTTCTATTTTCAAGTGTTGCAGATGTGATAAGTTGCCAATGGAATCAGGAAGGTTATTTAAACCTCTACAGTCTTCTACGTTCAAGTGTTACAGCTATGACAGGTTGCCAATAGAATCAACAGGGTTATTTAAACCTTTACACATTTCTATGTTCAAGTGCTACAGCTGTGACAGGTTGCCAATGAAATGAGGGAGGTTATTTAAATCTATACACCCTACCATGTTCAAGCGTTACAATTGTGATAGGTTGCCAATGGAATCAGGAAGGTTATTTAAACATTCACACCCTTCTATGTTCAAGGTTGGAGCTGTGACAGGTTGCCAATGGAATCAAGGAGAATAACTATTTAGTATTTATTGAATTAGTAATTTGATTCGTAGTCACTCAGCCTATAAACTAACAATGTAGTATTATATACAAATGCAAGAAACACAATACTTGTTAAAATACCAACAAGGCCACAATTAACTTTTAAAAACTAATATGCACACAGAAAGGAAAAATTATTCAGTTAAAGTAATCTACAAAAATATTCATCTACATACCCTATCTGTAAGCTTGTCAAACAGTAAATCTGATGATGATGAGACACCATCCCTTTGTCTTCTTCATTAGCCATTTCAATATCAAGTAGCTGAAATCTCAAGACTGGATCTAGAACAAAGGGCAAAAAAAGTTACTACACACTTCGCATCAATTTTTATGTCTTACCAATTCACAAAAGTAAATCAAGAAAGGAATAATGATAGAATCAGATTATCTGAATTTAGAACCAAATACCATATGATGTTCTTGGGTAGTGGTCTGGCAGTAAATTGGCAAGAGATTACCACTGCTAGCCCAAGTTTGATTCTCAGGTACATTTGTGTGGTGAGAATTCCCAGGGTGATGCCATCCCAGGGCTTCAACCCTTCCCATCCAAGAAAAATGGGTTCACCTTTAAAAATACAAGTACCAGATTACAAAGTTTAGACCTTCTAATTCAAAATTCAATCTTGGATCTGAAAGTGACCAAAACACTTTCAAAAATAATGTTTCCTTTAAAATCTACCCTACCTTTAAATTCAAAAGTCCTATTTCTTAACCTGCAATATCTCAAAATATGCTTATATGTTTTTTTCCTTTCAAGAGAAAAATGTTACACCAAAAAATGTTTCTTTCTTTCCAAATAGATCTGATCAGAAAATTGTGATCATAAAAGCAGCAATTCATCCTTTAAGAAAATAAACATCCTAGGTGGGAGAATATATCACATGGAAGAGGATATCTCTGATAATTATGCAACACAATTCCATTGCAATGCAAAGCTCAACTAACTAGCAATATTTATACTTCAAAAATGTCTAGACTAGTTCAAGAAAAGAAGAAAATTTCCAAACCAGTGAAATGCAAATGAAGTATAGAAATTTAGGCCCATATACTCATTTTTATTGATGGATGAAGACATCTTTAATAATTATGCAGCACATTACCTTTGCAGTGCAAAGCTTAACTACCTAACAACAAAAATCCTTCAAAGGTGTCTAGAATTAGTTCAAAAAAAGAAGAAAAATGCCAAACCAGTCAATTGCAAATAAAGCATAGAGTTTAGTCCCATATGCTCATTTCATATCACAAAACGTTGCCTACCTCTCATCAACTACCTTAGATGTTGCAACCCTAAGCTGGCTTCGTAAAGACCAAGAATTGACATTGCCCTTAGCCATATCCCTAATGAGAAACTACTAGTCAAATTTTCGAATATCATACTCAACCGACCAGATCATAAAGCTGAAGAAATTAGATAGGACTGTTCAAGAATATTAAGGAATACAAAACCACCCAGGAGCAACATCTTGAAGGAAGTAAACTGGGCATTATAAAAACTTAACAACAATGAGAAGATCATTGTTCTCAAAGTGGACAAAGGGAGTGCCAATATTGTGCTTAAAACCAAGGATTATATTAATAAAATGAGGACCATCTAGAGATCAGCAGAAGCTACTGGTTGGTAAGAAGTGAAACCATGAACAAAACTATATAAGATGTGGCAAAGATCATAAATGAGTCATTGTTGAGCAGTGAATGGAAACAAAGACATAATGCAAAGGCCCAATAATGCCAAGAATATATGGGGTGCCTAATGTGCACAAACTAGTAGCATCCTTGAGACCTAATGTGTATTTGATAAACTCTCCAACACAGAACTTAGCTATATATGTAAAGTACGCCAAGAGATATCCTTCCTTCTCAAAAATTAGGTATGAGATTGTGCTGCAGGCTTGTGCATTAAAGAAAGATCTGGAATTGTTACCGAATGGAGACCAAACACAAATTGGAGAAAGAGGAATAAATTTGAGTGGTGGGAAAAAACAAAGGATACAGATTGCACGGGCTTTATATCAAGATGCGGATATCTATCTTTTTGATGATCCATTTAGTGTTGTTGATGCACATAGTGGGACACAATTTTTTCCAAGTAATTTTATCTAGCCTTTTCTTGTTACAACAATGTCTACTTGGCATTCTGGATTCAAAAATTGTAGTCTATGTAACTCACTAAGTGGAGTTTTTATTTGCTGCTGACCTCATTCTGGTATGTTTGTATTTCTCTATTTACTATTGAGTTGAATAATTAAATATGAGAAGTTACAATTGACAGCTAGTTGTGGGAAGAACCAGGTAATGGCTTCAAGAGTCATGTATCCTAGAGAAGAAACAAAAAGATCCAAGTTCTATTCACAAAGGACATTTTTGTAACTTTTTTTTGGTAATGAGAGATGGTGAGATTACTCAATCCGGAAGATATGATGATATATTACAATCAAGCTCAGATTTTGAGGAATTAGTTGGTTCACATCAGAAAGCATTGAAATCCATTGATGCTATGGAGAAATCTGAGATCCTATCATCAAATGCATTTGTTAAAGAATTTTCATTTGGAAATATAGCTAGTGTGAAAGATGTTAACCATAAACAACTCTAGAAGTAGGGTATTGACCAGAACACACAAGAGCTAGAGGAAGAGCACGAATCAGAAAATCATAAGTCAAGAGAAAAAGAAGAAAAACATTTACAGCTTGTGCAAGAAGAAGAAAGAGAGAGTGGCACAATAAGTGCGTGGGTGTACTGGTCTTATATCACTGTTGCATACATAGGTGTTTTGATACCTATAATCTTATTGGCACAAACATTATTTCACATACTTCAAATAAGTAGCAATTATTGGATGGCATGGGCAACTCCTACAACAGAAGATCAAATGTCCATTATTAGCTACTACCATCCTAATGTGGTTTACGTTGCTTTAGCAATAGCAAGTTCCTTCTGCATTCTTGTGAGGTCTATTGTTACTTCCCTGGAAAGATTAAAAAATGCCAATCATCTTTTCAATGATATGCATAGGTGCATGTTTCATGCACCAATGTCCTTTTTTGATGCAACTCCAACTGGGCGTATACTGAATCGGCTGAGTTGATCTTCCTATTCTGGGATCTTTTTTTTAACAAAAAATATGTATTCTATTTATAGCTAGCAAGTCAATAATATAATCTATATTACACAAGGGCTCTAGATGCCTTACAATTCTACATACATCAACCAATCAGAGTGCAGTAGTCCAAGTTATTCCTTTTTAGCTTGGAGCTCTAACTTTTTCAATTCTACAGCTTTTGGAGATTATTGTAGTCATTTCTCAAGTTGTATGGCAGAGTTTTATTATGTTTCTACAAAATACATCTCATGTTCAAACAATTTACTAATAAATCCATTGAGATTTTGGTTTGGAGAAAGAAAGAGGAAGTGAGAACATGGCACTACTCTATGGTGTAAAAGGGAAAAAGAGCTCCAAATCTGTAACTCATCCTAACAATAATTTCCCTCAAATATTATGAATATAAGTCTTATCAAATTCTAGTTAATCTGTAACTTTCATTAAATGAAATACATGTATATCTGCTCAGATAGCAAAAGGTTGGGGTAACAGATATTTGGAAAAATTCCATAGATTCTACAAATGGGTGATACATGTAATTCAATTCAAAGAACCATATCAGCACTCACCCAAGCTTGTATCCATCAAGAGATTCTAATAGGTAAATAATAACATTAATATTATTTGTCTTTTATGTTTGTATCTTCTAAAGAAAACTCAGAGGATAAACTTCTTCTTTAGTAGCAACAAGGCATATGAAAAATATCTTAAATTTGGAGTCTCTTTAAAATAATGTTTCAACATTATTGGGAAACATGATCACAGACAATCTTTGCCATGCAAAAACAAATATGGAAGGCCTATCCTTCATGAATATGGATTATGTTATAGATACTAATTTAGTGTCAAATAGAAATATAGCAAATCTTAAAATATTTTGGATGCAAAACAATCGGAATAAGATAGATACGAATATATGTGCAAAACATATCACATAATTTTGGAAATATTATTTCTACTAATATGAGACCACATTTATCAACGAGAGTGGGAGAAAACTCCACAACAAGGAATCAGTTCTAAAAGCGCACAAAATTACTCTAGTAACACCATGAACTACAAAACAATCAAAAATTCCTTCCAATATGAGTTCTACTATAAAGATCATCTTGCATTTTCAAAAAAACATAACAATATAACAGAAAAAGAATTCAAAGAACAATCAAAATGTAAAATCCCCAAACTGCTCATGATGGAAAAACTTAGTAAAATGCATGACATCAAAGAATCAATTTTCAGCACATAAATATAACAAATATTAGAGCATTAATTCGTTTAAAACATATATCTTTTAATCTCACGCTTGTAATGACAAAATCTCTAAAACCAATAACCAAGCAAGATCAGGGAAAAATAAGGGTAAATCTATATTCTACAGAGATAAGTCACCAAGAATGCATACCTGGTTTGAAATTATACGTCTTCTTGTGAATGCCCATGCCCTCTGAAATAATCATGCAGAAGTAGCTATCCCTACCACCCATAATTAAACAAAATGTATTCCCTTGATCTAAAAAGCAATCAATCATGTGTTGGATTTGGAATCTCTTTAGGATAAGGCAATAAGATATAAATTAAAAATATTCCACATCAAGCATTCATATGATTTCAATTTAGAAACAGAAATCCCAAAGCAGAGAACAAAATCATTGCAATCTATAACATATTATCAGAAAAATGACAAATGAAAAATATGTATTTCTAAAATTTGAACTTATTAATCTGAAGAATGAAGACAACGACATTAACTTTATTGAAACTATAATCAATTTGTGCATTGATCTTAAATAGAACATGTCCTTTCATACTTAAAAGAGCTTTGTATCATTTGGTGTGAAAAAAACAATAGTGGGTGTTAGAAGCAGACATGGAGACTTACTTGCGAATTATGCAAAATATCTGAGCACAATCCTTTCAAAAGCAGAAGCACATGTGAATAATGCAAAACATGTGAGCACAATCCTCCAAATATTCTCTCCTAAGCATGTTTTGGTTTATCATTTCATTTTACAGCACCTTAGAAGGTTATCTTACCTAGTCAGATTCTGTGTAGCTGTTTTGGTTGCCCTAAGACTTTCTAAGGCTAATATGTGGTGCCACCATACAATTTCTGAAGTTTCCATGGTGTATAAATACTAGAATACAATTTGTGCTTATTTATTCAATCGTTGAATTTGAGACTATTTCACTTGGAAGACTATTCTAAATAGGGTATGTGTAGACTTTTGAATTTTGAATATGGTAATAAATGAAGAACCATTTATGTACCATTCAAACACAATCTTGGAAGAAGAAAAAGGTGAAATTTATTAATCTTCAGATGTTCTTTTAGGGCATAATGAAACCAAACTTGTGGAAGACAATAAGTTGACAACCACCGTTGTATTAGAATTTGGAACATTTTGTTAAATATATGCATATAATAGAATGGCATTTTGGTTTTGTAGTAAATCGAGAACATTATGTGAAATATATGTATATTAATTGAATGTAGTTTATGTGTATAACTAGAGAAATGTCCAGAAAAGATCTAAAACCTTTCTTGGATGATTGGTGTATTTATCAAATTTGGGATGACATCTAAGGGTGTTATCTCATGTTAGAATGTGTTAAAATGCAAAACCTATCTTGTCAGGTCCAATTGAGTTATCAATGTTTATTATATACTATTGGATTATATGTTAAAATTCAGCACATGGTACATAGATTCTGCACTCTAGAGTATGAAACAAATTGTCTTAACTTAAGTATAACCTTCAACCAAACCTGAAATTCTAAGTGCATTAACCTACATACACAAACTTCTGAAAATACAAACATTAAAACAATAAAATTGAAATCAAAATTTTGCAATTGTTGAAATTCTTTCGTACCCAGAATTTTTTCCTAAGAAAAAATTCTGAATGCAAAAGATGGATGCCCCAAGGTTATAAATAACACAGAAGAACAAGAAGTGGATCATTCTCAGAATTATAGACTCTTAACAGATTTTAGAATATGATTAGTGTTAATATATAGACAATAGCAATAGTTAAACTGTAACCATAACCCAATTCATGAAACTCCAAGAAAATTTAGAGAATTCAAGACAATCAAACAATACTTAGAATACTCATTTAAAAACTTGTTAAAATAGATAGGATTAAAGTCGGTGACATCTATTTACATGTTTCAAAATGAAAAACTTTGGAGATATTTTGAGAAATCTGAAGAAATACAAAATCCATTCAAAATAAAGATACCCTTTAAAGCAATCTTCAAAACAAGTAAATACATCTTGATAGGACATTGTAAGTTATCTTGCATCTATCTCATGATCGGTCATATCGCTTGATGTTTTGGGGATGTTGTAATTCTAGTTAAATTTTTTGTTTTGATCTAAAAATGGTATGTTGTTCCCATACAAAATGGACTACTCAAGATGGAGTCGTTACTTCTAGAAATTTATATGCTTAAGTAGTAATTGAACAAGGATTTCATAGTCTACCACCATTAATAACGTGTAAAACTGAATAACATACTGCATAAATTTGTAAAATAGAAGAATACCAGCATGCAACAACACACAAAGCAATTCATTCAATGACTATCATGTGAATGTAGTGAATTTCGATTGAACAATCCTTCCAGCTCCTCATTCCTCTTCTCCAATTCTTCTACTCGTTGCTTCAAATGATTGTCGTAATCTATCATTTGTAGAAGCACTGTAGATTTTCTCTTCTGCACCACATGTAAACAAAATTTATCTTCCTTAACGCCTCACACCCAATTCACTTGAGACTAAAAAAATAAGAGAAACAATACCTTGGGATACGTTGGTAGTAGAGCGCGCAGAGAAAAAAAATATTCATCATCGCTTCTCTCTGCTTACGTCTGCCATTGCATGGTGAATCACAAGCTTGTCATACCATTGTTGGTATTTGAGGAACTAATTTTATGACACTTTATGCAATTCAAAAAACATATGCAATGCTTGGGTTGGTAGCAGTTGATGAAGAGATTGAATCATTTATAATTTAATGTCGAACATACCAATCTTCTCTGCAACACAGCACAGATCACACAGATTATCTCCCGTGACTTGTATACTTCGCCTCCAGGAATTTGTCTTCCGTTTGAGAATGTCGTGTCTCTATATAGATTCAATGAGTTATTGCAAATTGGGCGATGTTCACTTTAACCAAGCCTGCGAATCACACTCCTTGCAGAGAATCATTTTGGTATTGCAAACAGATCGTTTCAAAGTCTTTGGCTGGGTTTTCGTCCAACCAAGTGAATGACAAATACTTGGATGGTTAAAATTGTTTTGGTATCTTTGTATATATTTTTTGGACTGTCCCACCTGAATAACATATACTTTAATGGTCATCATTCATTAGTATACTATTGAGGAATAGTAAGACACTATTGAGAAATAGTGTTTGTATATGATTGAGAAAAAAAATCAAACATTATTCAAAATGCTTGCATCATTGAAATATGACTGTAAACAACTATTAACCAATAGAATTGAAGGAAAATGGTTTTGTAATATTAACAAAAATATGAAATAAATATAAATATTAGAAAATATGGTCAACAAAATTTAATTCTTGCATCCAATTGGTTGATTCTTTCCAAACTATTGAAACTAGCTAAAAGCATAAGTATACCTGCCTACGGCAGGAACTAATAACTTGAAAGTTTAAACCACAGTTGAAGAGTGCAGAGCATTTCTGCTGATATTACATTTGACAAAGGCACTAAATAGTTGCAAGACAATCAATTTACTCTAACAAGAATAATGCATCTGACCAATCATCAAAATTTCTAAGATCATTTAGAGTTTAGGAGAAGGGGCACTTTTGATTACACATTTAAAAGAGACCGAGAACTGACATCAGAAAAAGGAAGCATTAAGAAATTTAATAAGTAGCAGGTTTTTCCAAACAGTTTCTGAATTCAAAATTTATGAGATAAGTACTTATACAAAAATTGTGATAAAATTGGACAACTAACGTAAGAAACATTGCCACTTAACCCTATTCATGCTACTTAATGCTCAAAATTAAACATAAAATACTAATTAGAATTTAAAAATACACACAAATGAATGGGAAAATATGGTTTTTCTAGAAAATGGAAAAAGCATTTCAGGGATTGGGCTTGCACCTCCAACACAAAAAGATAAGTCATACACTCTAGTTGCAGCAAATGATTCCATGTTAAATATTTCCGATATAATGTTCAATCCATTTGACTGCCAAAGGCCTAAGGTTCTTAATAAGACTCTTATTCAGAACAACATCTTAGTTTGTGGGTACTCTTACAATTTTGTATTCAGTGGTGCATGTGTGAGACGTGTGTCAAAAATAGCTAAGAGTTTAAGTGCAGCTGGTTTTATCCTGGTTGTGGAGACTATTTCACCAGGAACTAAATTTCATCCAGTTCCAGTAGCAGTTCCAGGAATTGTTATAACTGAAGCAGAGAAATCATCAATTCTTATAGATTACTATAATAGATCAACAATAAGGGATGTGTCAATTCAAGTCACAAGCTTTAGAGCAAAAGCTATGATAGGAAATGGGTTGACTCCTAAATTCCAAAGGGCACCCCCTCAGGTGGCTGTTTATTCTTCGAGAGGACCAAATGTAATGGATTATAGCTATGAGAATACTGATGTTCTAAAGCCAAGCATTCTCACTCCAGGTTCTCTAATATGAGTTGCATGCACTCTATTTTTTCTCTAATTGGTGTTAAATTGTGTCCATATATGTTATAATAGGTTTCCAAACTTATATCTACTGGTAGGATGCTGCAGTGATTCAGTCACACATAAATATAAAGGGAAGACTGTGATGACTGAGGCTGAACCCTATGAATCTCTTCGGCATTGCAGGTAGTTTTAGATTGTGTAATATTATGGAAAAATGGTTAAAGTTGTGGGAAATTTCCTTGGCATTGTATTCTTGGCCATTAAAATTAAATTTGGGATTAGTTGTTAGGATTTTGCTTTTATAATGCTTTGAAAGGGGGAAATTTTGTCTTGTAGCCTTTTAGGCTAAATTTTGGTTAAATTATTGGAACATTGTATCTATATTTGTAATATTCCTTTGGATTTTTTTTAATCATTTTACTTCACTTTTGGCTAAATGTAGGGGACTTGCATTTGTGGTGCATTTGTGGTGATATTTGTATATAGTTTGATTAGGTGGATATATTAATGGTTGAATCTGAGATTCAGTGGTTCTAAGACTTAGGATGAATGGAAGGTTCATGTTGGTCTGTAATTTGAGCAGATGATCCATATTGATCTCGTGATTTGTTGAAGGAGTTGGTAAAATTTCCTTTCTTGATGCTATTGTGTTGATGCCTTGTAACAGTCTCAATGGGAAGCCACTATATTCCCATGGGCTAGTGGCTAGCTCTATTAAGGGGCTCTAGAGACCTTGCTTTTGGTTAGTGCGTTTGGTAATGCAAGGTGCTCTATAGTTTGGCCATGTTTTCAGTCCTTACTATTATTTGAAACTATGAATCAAATGGAAGTGCATAACAAGTAACAAACATATTTCTGATTTCCTACCCCATTTCTACTGCCATGATTAATGTGCCTTATCTTGTTCAAGAAGACACTTGATCGTTGTGTTTTTTCTCTATCTTAATGTGTAAGGAATGGCATCCTTTTTTGAAGGGTAAGAAGGCTCTGCATTTTATCTTCCCAGCTTCTCACCAGCCTCCTTAATTCTAACTTTCCCTTGGAGAAGCTGATGTTATGACCTCCTTTGAAATGCAACTCTTGCATTTCATAATTCTAGGTCAATCTTGGTGTTATACTTCATTTTCATGCCATTCTTGCTTTCTTTTACTGTTTTTGTTATTTTTGTTAATGCAGTTTTGTTAAGACAACAACATTTCTAAGAATTAAATGGTACAGATGAGGCTAATTATCAAGGAGAAGGGTTTTCAATGATATCAAGAACAAGCATGGCAGCACCTCACATAGCTGGTATTGTAGCTTTGATCAAGTAGAAGCATCCTGAATGGAGCCCAACTACCATCAAGTCAGCATTACAAACATCTATAGTTATAGATCACAATGGGAATCCCATACAAGCTCAACATCTTTCTGATGCAGGAATTCCAATACTTGTACCAGCCACGCCATTTGATTATAGAAGTGGTGTAGTGAATCCTAAAGGAGCTCTTGATCGAGGGCTCATTTTTGATGTGGGGTTTGAAGATCATTTCAGCTTCCTCTATTTTGTTCAGTAGTAGATTGTTCTCACTAGTTGTGTCGATACCTATCTATCAATGAATTAAGTGTTTTATTAAATTAAAGAAAAGAGTATGGTTATTACAATGAAATTACTAGTGCCAACCAAGCCCCCCCCCCACCCCTCGATTTTTGACTTTTCACCCAAGCCGTGGGCATTCGAAGTTTGGTCCTATCCAAGACAGAGAGGGTGGGATCCCGAGTCGCCATTACTAGTAGAGTTTTGGGAGTGGCAAGCGGCATCTGATATCGAGACCATTTTGAGAAAGCGAGAGAGTTCCCTTGCGCTATTGGTTTCAGCTCCTCCAAACTCTTCCTCGTTGGTATTGACCTTTCACTGTTGAGCTGCAACTGAAAATAAGGCTTCGACGAGGGTTTTAGGGTATGCTTTTAAAATGAAAATCACGGCCAAGATCCTAATACTGAGCACATTTAGCTTTTAACATTATGGTATCCTTTACCCTACGTAGTTAAGTATATATTAGCATAATTAATATATAATTGGAAATCTTTGGATTTTATATTAATTCTATAATGTATGTCATACCCTATTTCAAATTGCCCATTTTGGCATAGGCAAGCTAGATGATGGCAAAGGTTGTGGGGCTCAACCTCATACCTAACAATGGCATTTGCTGGAAATTTTCTAAAGCCTTTTCAACGAATTTGTCTTGTGCATACACTACAGCCATTTGAGCTCCTGAGATTACATATTTGTTGCTTTCCTAGTGCTATTCGTTTCAGCTACTCCAAACTCTTACTCACTGGTGTTGACCTTTCACTGGCGAGCTGCAACCTGAACATAAGGTTTAAGTTAGAGTTTTAGGGTATGTTTATTAAAATGAAAAATACCACCAAGATTTTTCCCACCCATTTATTTGCCTCCTATTTGAAACTAAATAAACTATAATATATAATTTTCCTACCTTTGTACAATATATATTATTAAATATATTATAATTTTATATTGTTGTATAATATTATATTATAATATTATGATATAATATAATATAATATAATATTACAATATTATATAATTTAATATTATATTATAAATATATTATAATATAATAATTATATTATATTATTGTATAATATTAAATACATTATAATATAAATATAATATTATATAATATAAATATTATATTATATTATTATATAATATTATAT
>VDFB02303629.1:0-35107 GCA_007258455.2 Sequoia sempervirens
TCTACCATATGTACCCTAAACCCTAAACCTTTAACCCTTAAACCCTCTACCATCTACCATTAACCCTTAGGTCTATGTGTACACAAATCAGATATCCAATTCAAAGAACTAAAATCATACCGTTACAAAACATCCTAAATATTTTTCAAATGAATCAGATATTAGATTATAACAGATATCAGATTTGTGGGCCATAGAAAATCCCCATGTGATCCATTTTGTGCATTCCAACGGACCCTACATTCTGTTTGAAGGTGACACACACACGGTTTCAGATAGGAAGAGACAAAGATCAAATTTTTGGAGCATCTTCTACTAAAATTTCTCATAAGCAATGATTTTTTAGCATCTTTTATGAGGTATAATGGGGAGCAGTAGTCATCGGAAGCAAAAACGTAAGAGAAAGCTTACAAAAGAAGAAATTGAAGCATATAGACAAAGAGATAGAGAAAGTAATAGGAAGAGAAGAAAAGGTATGTTAAATATTGGTGAACGTAACCCCTATGGTCTTTCAAGTGAAGAGGAAATTGAAGATGTTCAAAGTGAAAATGTTGGAATTGAATATGTTGAACATGATATTCAAATTAGGAATGAAATTATTAAATTGATAATGAAAATGTTCAAGGTGAAAATGTTGGATTTGAAGATGTTGAACATGATATTGAAATTGGAAATGAAATTATTCAAATTGATATTGAAAATGTTCAAGGTGAAAATGTTGGAAATGAAGATTTTGAACATAATATTGAAGCAAGTGTAAATTATTTTTCACTAGATTACATGAGAAATGAAGAACCTTGTATGGAAGAAAGACATTCCAATTTCAAGACCTTCAAGAACCCCCAAATGGTTACTTGAATTTGATGAGAACATTATAAACAATTTTGAAGGAAAGAGGTCAACACGAACTGTTCAGTTGTGGGCTAGAATACTTTTCAACCAATATAAGTTTATTGCTAAGACATTGACTGAGCAATGCCAACTTTTTGTACAATTGTTAAAGATGCAAAAGATGAGACCTTTGCTATCCAAATTAAAGATTCGTGTGAACAAGAAGACCGAAAAAAATTCTATTATTGTCAAAATTATTTTTAATACTTTCAAATCTATTGGAAAAATTAACAAGGAAAAGGATAAGAGAGCTACTCAGAGAGTCATTACAACTACCCTAGTAAGCCATCAATTGAAAAAGGCTCGCTTTATGAGACAAACTTGTATTGATTTTGACATAAATCGTAAAACTTTGGATAGAGCACTTGCAAGAAGAGAAATAATAGATGATCCTCTTCAAAATTATACATGGGTTTTTGCCAGGAGGCTTCCACGTGTTGATAAGAAGCTAACTGATAATGTAAAGCAAGTAATTCAACGATTTTGGCATAATAAATCTAGAGTATCACCCAATTCAAAGGATGTTTTAAAGTTAAGAATTGGCAATCGAGACTGTACACCACATCCTAAACATTTCTTGGAATCAAGCCAAAAAATGTTGTTCAAAAAAATTATTGGAACACATAAAAATATGGAAATCTTGCAGAGGACTTTTGAGGGTTTGAAGCCATTTTATTGTGTGCCTAAGATTCGTAATACTCGTTGTTGCAAATACCATGTGGAGGTTTCAATGTACCATGAGCTATTATGCTATATCCATTCTACTTTGCATACTAATGAAATTTTGTAGGAGTGTAGTGCAATGCATCTTCCAAAATCATCGAGGGACTTGCTAGATCTATTTTTATGTTCTAGAGATGATGGTTGCTTTTTCTATAGAAATGATTGTTTAAATGCAAAGTGCTCACAATGTGGTGGCTTGTCAAAGTTTGTTCAATGTTTTCATGAGAGTTCGAACATGAATTTGGAAAGAAGCTTGTTAAGAAAAAGAGATATGAGATAGTCAAATATACTTTGCAAAGTGGAGGTAAGGTTCTAGATGTGAGTTGGTTACAAAAGAATGCAATGTTGCTGATTTTATTTCAGATTTTAAGGACAATATTTTCTACAAGTATGCAAGGCATAGTCATAGGTCTCAGTGGTTGGATCAACAATTTAGGATGTGTAAGGACTCTTTTTCGATTGGAACTATTATATCAGTGGTTGATTTTTCAAAAAACCAAGAATTGCAACCATGAAATGAGGTACAATCTCAATATTACAATTCCATTCAGATTGCTATTTTTGTCCACATAACGTTTAGACATGCACCTGATAGTACAGAGGAGGCTCAAAAGATAATCAGAGAGTATCATTTTTTATATGAGTGATGATAGATCTCACTCATCTGAGTATGTCCAACATTGTTTCGAGAATTTTTTTGAGTTCTTGCAGGAGCATGATATAGTAATGGGCCAACATCTAATTTGGTCAAATAATTGCACAGGTCAATTCAAGAATGCTCATATGTTTTATTAGTTGAGTAGAATGCATGTAGAGAGGGGTCTACCTCATATTTGGAGTTTTTTTGAAGTTGGACATGGGAAAGGGGATCATGATGGAGCAGGTGCATGCATAAAGAGAGCTCTAGTTAAGGAACAATTAAAGATTTCAGGAGAAAAATTCAGCGATGCACATTCTACAGCTGATTGGTGTAGTTCAGCATTGTCACAGGAGGGACACTTGATTCAACAGTGCATAGATTCTTTTGGTTTGTTGAGGAGGGTACAGTGGGAGGCAGATTGGATTGTCATACAATCAAAGATTCTTCAAATATGCATTCATTTCAAAGCTCAGATGCAGGCACATGGACCATTTGGACATGAGATTTGGCTTGTTTTTGTCAGAGTTGTATTCAGTGTGAGTGGGATTAATGCGAGTCAAGTGAGTGGGTGGATACATGGGTACCACAGTATCTAACTCCTTTATCTCAAACAATATCCATGACAAATGACACAATGGAAAGTTTAGTTGATTACGACCTGCTTTAAGATCTGCTATAGCTAGGACATATTTTTTGCAATTGTTGCACCACAAGGGAATGAAGAGAGATCAGACTATTGGTTGGATCAATGTGTGTGGGTAAAGCATAAGATAACACAACCGATGGAATATGATGATGGTTTCGTGTATCCTACAGGTATAGTTGTGGTTGTAGGAACTTGGTTGCTAACATGCATGATTACAAAGAATGGCATACCTGCATTTGAAGACTACGAGAAACACAAAACCATTCTCATGTATTTGCACCTTGTTATAGCAACAAATGTTAAGTTGTTGAAGCATCATGCCAGACCAAAGACAAAACAACTATAGGCACTTAGTAATGTTGATCATGAAGCAATATTGGATACTCTTAAGCAAAGAGATGACCCTTCAAGCACACTTGAATATCATTTTCAAGAATGGAAGGTAGAATGCTTATGTTCATAATGATTAAGTTCATTAGTGTTCTTTATTTAATACTGATATTTTATATACTATTACAATGCAAGTGTCTTTAATAGTGATAATTTGTATGCACTTTTGTGATATTTTTGGCAAGATTGATCATGGACCTACTGCAATAATAGCTAGCTCTGATCCTTTCGAAGAGGCATGCGTCTTTTATAGTTTTCATCACCAACTCATCATCATTCAAGTTGTTTAGATTAATATAGATATGTTAGTCTAAGCATCTTTTCTATTGTGACAATATAGATTTCTCATTTTCCCACTTTTGTGATATTCCTAGCACGATTGATCATGGACTTGCTGTAACAATAGCCAGCTTTGATCCTTTTGAAGAGGTGTGTGTATTTTATAGTTTGTATCACCAACTCATCATCATTTAGGTTGTTTAGATTAATATAGATATGTTAGTCTAAGCATCTTTTCTATTATGACAATATAGATTTCTCATTTTCCCACTTTTGCGATATTCTTGGCACAATTGATCATGGACCTACTGTAATAATAGTTAGCTCTAATCCTTTCAAAGAGGTATGTGACAGATTACAACAATATAGATTGGTTATTCTAAGCATCTTTTATAGTTTACATCATCAATTCATCATCATTCAAGTTGTTTAGATTAATATAGATTTGTTAGTCTAAGCATCTTTTCTATTGTGACAATATAGATTTCTCATTTTCCCACTTTTACAATATTCCTAGCATGATTGATCATGGACCTACTACAACAATAGCCAACTTTGATCCTTTCAGAGAGGTATGCAATAGATTACAAAAATATAGATTGGTTATTCTAAGTGTTTTTTATAGTTTGCATTACCATCTCATCATATTTTGTGTCATTTAGAATAATATAGATTGGTTATTCTAAGCTACCTTGATCGTTTGTATAGGTGCTTCTCAGTCCAGAATGTGAACATACTACTATTGTTGAAAATTGTGCCCTGAATGCCTCTAATAGGAAAACTTTATAAAATTTGAATTCTCAAATTGGAAACAATGTAAAACGATCATAATTGTGTATGGGGATAATCTATACCCAGTGATATTTTTTGAAATATGGGTCAAATGTCTGGCATTGTATAAAGGGTATGTTTAAAATGTGAAGGGGTCTGTATTTTGAATTCTCATAGGTTTTGTAAAGGGGTCTATTTTTGTACTTAATCGAGCTACAACTGAACATTTTCTTCCTTGTTCTTTCCTATCGGTATGCTCGTTTGAACTAGGTTTTGTAATATCTCCCATTTATATATAATAAATTATAGTGGCTTGCAACTTTTGCTCCTCAAATCCAACTTGGGTGCAACTTCATTTTTAGCAACTTTCATGAGGTTTTTAAGGAAATCAATGTTTCCAACCTTTCCACACCCTATAAATTCATCAAACACATCTATTAGGACCTACACAAGCTTGAGCTAACTTTAAATCTTGTTTCCCCCATGTTTCATTGACATTAGCAAGTTGTAACCACCATTTTTGGTGTAGGAGCACCTACACCACAATATCATTGTGGATAATTTCAATGATTTAAGTGTTAATATTTTAATTTTTTGTCTTTAATGAGATCTAATAGTCATAATGGTCATGTATTAGGAGGATTTTTTAGGTTTTAGGGTCAAAAAATCATGGAGATCCCAACTTGTCCTAGTTGTTGCTTTGTAGCCTTTGAAGGAAAAATTAGTAAATTTGTTTAGGGACAAGAAAGAACAGTGTTTTGAACATGTAATGATGATCTTTCAAGCCATTAAGTGAGGTCTTAGTAAAGTTAGAAGTGGAAAAGTGCAACATTTCATTATGAGTCATATTAATGTGAAAAATGTTTGTATTTTGGCCTTCAACGGTCATTAAGTTTTCAAAAGTCAATTAATATTAGTGGTTAAAGGCATTGGGAGTTGGATTCCAAGGCATAGCAATGTACTTAAGGCCTTCAAGGGCTCGAGACAGGTTTGGTTGAAAGAGTTTTTTTCTTTGAATCAATAAAGTTTTAATTGCTCAATTCATATTTTACTTTTTTTCTTGTGTTTTCTACCTATGCACAAGCCATTCAAGCATTTTTGTATCAAAACTTTATGCAAAAAAGTTATTACATGTCTTGAATTTATTTTGACTTCTTAATAGATGGTTTCTTTATTCATTTTGTGCCTCAAAACTCTGACTTTCTTTAGACGGGTTCTTGAACAAGGGAATAAGAGTTTTGCAATTTTAATGGCTTGAATCTCATCCCACCTACTGTGTGCCAATGTGAATCAGTGGGATGAGTTGGTAGGGATTAGGAAATGATATTTCAAGAGTGGAAGGCATGGAGAATTAGGTTCTGAAATAAAATGAAGAGTTAAAGGTATAAAAATGGTGGTTTTTTTCACTTGAAAATAGAGTTTTTACCCTAGGGTTTGCAAAAATCTTTGAGATACTAGAATTTTCTTTGTTTTCTAAGCATATTGTGGCCTAAATAAAGGTGTCTAAGGTGGTGGAAAAGTCTGAAAGGTTGTGGAAGTGCTACATCCAATAAACCCTCAAGAATTACACTAAAAACAAGGTTTTTTTGATTTGACAGTTACAAGTTCGTACAAATGCAATCCAATTGCAGAATCTTTATTTTCTTGGAAATTTATTTGTTGCCCCAAGGTTTTAGGGGTCTGTGTGGTGTTTGAAGGTATGGTGCTTTGCATTTTTGGGCTAATTGAGTAGCCTGTTCAAGGGTGAATGTAATGCTAGTCTAAAGGAGTCTATGTTGTTTCTCATATATGTTGTGTAACTTGGATATGGGTGTTTGAATCGGTCATGTGTTGGTCTGGTGTTTTGGAAAATTGTGGAGTAAAGGACAAAAACTAGTTTCTCACTATTACAAGGGTTTAAGGGGGTTAAAGAGGGAAATGTGTATTTAGTTTCTTGTCAAGTTTTAAGGGAGTTTTGGATTTTCCAAAGAGATCAGAATAATATTGTTAGATGCCTCAAATAGGCAGGTTGCAAAGAGTTTGTGATTGTGCCCTTGTGTTTGCATCAATTTTTCACCTAATTTCACTCGGTCCAATGTAGCTTAGAGTGATTCGGTGTATTTTGTTGTAAAAGAGGACCATACCTAGTGTAAACGTACCCATCCAGACGTGTTGGAACATTTTGTTTGGTCGTATGAGTTGTGGAATGAAAGTTGCACCACTTTGCAACTTTACACTGCTTGCATCTCGCAACTTTTCCCTCCACTATCACCACAGGAAAATGCCTCCGAGATAGCAAAAAATGAGAGAGGTTTTTGTAGATGGTCCCAACTCGATCCCATAGCCTTGGATGAATATTCTATAAGCATCACGGTCTCTGAGAAATAGCCCTTCAAAGATTGATGCATTTTAGCACTTTGAACTCTTAAGGGAAATCATTCGTCCAATGTAGCTCAGAGTGATTTGGTGTATTTGGGTGTAAGAGAGGACCATCCCTAGTGTAAATGTACCCATCTGGATGTTTTGGAATAGTATGTTTGGTCATACGATTTGCAGAATGAAAGTTGCACCACTTTGCAACTTTACATTGCTTGCATCTGGCAACTTTTCCCTCCATTGAAAAGTCATCACCACAGGAAAACACCTTCAAGATAGCAAAAAATGAGAGAGGTTTTTGTAGATGGTCCTAACATAATCCCATAGCCTCAGATGAAGAGTCTATAAGGATCATAGTCTCCGAGAAACAGACCTTCAAAGATTGCTACCTTTTAGCACTTTGGACTCTTAAGGGAAATTGTTGGTCCAATGTAGCTCGGAATGATTCGGTGTATTTGGGTACAAGAGAGGACCATCCCTAGTGTAAATGCACCCATCCAGATGTATTGGAACAGTTTGTTTAGTCGTACGAATTGCGAAATGAAAGTTGCACCACTCTGTAACTTTACACTGCTTGCATTTGGCAACTTTTTCCTCCACTGAAAAGTCATCACCATAGGAAAATGCCTTCAAGATAGAAAAAATTGAGAGAGGTTTTTGAAGATGGTCCCAATACAATCCCATAGCCTCAGACAGAGAGTCTATAAGCAACACAGTCTCTAAGAAATAGACATTCAAAGATTGCTTCCTTTTAGCACTTTGGACTCTTAAGGGAAATCACCAATCCAATGTAGCTCAGAGTGATTCGATGTATTTGGGTGTAAGAGAGGACCATCCCTAGCGTAAACATACCCATCCGGACTTGTTGGAATAGTCTGTTTGGTCGTACGAGTTGCAGAATGAAAGTTGCACAACTTTGCAACTTTACACTGCTTGCATCTAGCAACTTTTCCCTCCACTGAAAAGTCATCACCACAGGAAAATGCCTTCGAGATAGCAAAAATCGAGAGAGGTTTTTGTATATGGTCCCAACACAATCCCATAGCCTTGGACAAAGATTCCTTAAGAATCACAGTCTCCGAGAAATATACCTTCAAAGATTATTTCCTTTTAGCACTTTTGACTCTTAAGGGAAATCACAGGTCCAATGTAGCTCGAAGTGATTCTTCATATTTGGGTGCAAAAGAGGACCATCCCTAGCGTAAATGTACCCATCCAGACATGTTGGAACAATTTGTTTGGTTGTACGAGTTTTAGAATGAAAGTTGCACCACTTTGCAACTTTACACTATTTGCATCTGGCAACTTTTCCCTCCACTGAAAAGTCATCACCACAGGAAAACACCTCCGAGATAGCGAAAACCGAGAGAGGTTTTTGTAGATGGTCCCAACACGATCCCATATCCTCAGATGAAGAGTTGGTAAGCATCACAGTCTTTGAGAAATATCCCTTCAAAGATTTCTTCTTTTTTAGCACTTTGGACTCTTAAGGGAAACTAGTGGGCAACATAGTTAACTTCTTCACAAACTTGGTTTGAAGTAATTTCATTCTTTTTTGTGCATTTAAAATGGATTTTTAAGCCTTCCACCCTAAAAATGACCTCTAAATGACTTCAAACACCTTAACTACCTCATTCTTATTCATTTTTTTTGCAAACAAGCATTTTCATTCCAAGAGGCTGAGCTTTCATTTTTGCTTGTTGGATTGAATGCGGACCGTGACACAACTTTCTTTTTCAAAAAATTTTCAACATCATTGAGCTAATAATTTATCACATCTGCAGAGAAACAAAGGAGTACTACAAACTAAAACACATTACACTTCGATTCTCACTGACTTGATGTACTCTTCAACATCTCTCTTCTCTAAAAGCGACCTCTAAATCACTTCAAACACCTTAACTACCTCATTCTTATTCATTTTTTTTGCAAACAAGCATTTTCATTCCAAGAGGCTGAGCTTTCATTTTTGCTTTCAAAGAAAAATCTTCCTAGGTTTTGTATTGTGGACCTATATTAAGCTACCACTCTCAAGACCAATGTAACAATGATACAAAATAACTTTTGAGATTGCAAGAAGACATATGATAACTCTTGAGGGTACTAAAAGAATTCTTATGATTTTTGAAGAATGTTGATAACTCTACTCAATTGTCTTATTTTTTCAATATCATACAAATTGAACCCTGACATCAATAGACTTTGTATATCAAGCTACTACAATTCAAGTTTCAATGATGAATATTTATCATCCATGTTTTAAATGGCATTCAAGATTATGGTGGTTTTTTTGTTTATATGATGTTATGTGATATTCTTATCCTAATTCATGCTTCTAGGTTGCACATCTATATATATATATATATATATATATATATATATATTTATATGTTTTCTCCATTGTTCGGCCCCTACACCACAAGTAAATTGTTACATAGCATGTAGAATGAGGGGGAAGCAGGTATGAGATCCCTTTCAAGTTTATTTGAGTGCATTTAAAATGAAATTTTAAGCCTTGCACCTAAAAGTGACCTCTAAATAACTTCAAACACCTTGACTACCTCTATTCTTATTCATTTGTTTTGCAAACAAGAATTTTCATTCCAAGAGGTGAAGCCATTTTGATTGTTGGATTGAATGTGGATCATCACAACTTTCTTTTTCTAAAATTGTTTAGTATCATTGAACTAAGACCAATGTAACAATGATACAAAATAACGTTTTGAGATCCAAGAAGAAGATCAAATGGCTAGTGTATTAAAGAATTTTATGATTTTTGAAAGAATGCTGATAACTCTACTCACTTGGCTTATTTTTCAATATCATACAAATTGAACCCTAGCATCAATCAACTTTGTATATCAAGCTACCACATTCAAGTTTCAACGATGAATATTTATCATGCATGCCTTTAAATGACTTCAATTTTATAGTGGTTTTTTTGTTTATATGATGTTATGTGATATTCTAATCATAATTCATGCTTCTAGGTATATATATATATATATATATATATATATATATATATATATATATATATATATATATATATATATATATATATATATATATATATATATATATATATATATATATATATATATATATATTATTTTTACATGTTTTCTCTATTGTTCAGCCCCTACACTGCAAGTAAATGGCTGCATAGTGTGTGGAATGAGGGGGCAACAGGCCTGAGACCCCTTTAAAGTTTGTTTGAGTGCTTTCTTTTTATTTTTTGTGAGTTTTGTGCCAAGTTTCCTCAAAGAAATGTGGTCTCATAGAATTCCATGACAAGCTAACACAATTGATAGCTACTCCTAGTTATTAGTTATGTAATGTGAAGTAATTGCATAACTACTTAGGTTGACTTTGTAAAAACTATATTGTTATTGAATTTTTTTCATCTATCAGTGTCTAGTTGTTACTTATGCAATGTGAAGTAATGCTTTGAGTTTGAAAGATGTGCAATGCAATGTAATTAGCACTATGAATATAAAATACATAATATTTAACCATTCTTTTTATGCTATTGTACATTGATATTTAACCATTGCTCACTTGATTAAATTTTCAAAAAATTTAATCATGCACATGAGGAGGAAATTAAATTTTGATTGTCACTTCTATATATCAAATTATCCAATAATCAAGTGTATGTCCATATACAAAAATGGCATCAACGCCAACTCAAACAAAGTTTTACAATATGTGGCATATGCCATCTCGGTATCTATTCAAAATTTACATGCCAAAATGTCTATCTCATCCTAAAATACTGGTGGATCATCAAAATGGAGCCTCTTTGAAGCACTTGTTGGCTTTGAAGGTAGCTACACAAGAAAAATTCAAACCACAATTGAGATTAGTTATACTATATAATTTCAAATTGAATAATTAACATAAAAATCAATACACATTGAATTATAATTGAACTCTAAAATTGAAATCTTGATTACCTGAAATATACGTCTCTTCAAAGGGTCAGGAGTCCTAGACTATACCCCTCTCAAAGAACTAACCAAACCAAATTTTGTAATTTTGATCTATATATGTGAACACAAACATGAAATTGATCCAAGTTAGCATAGAATTGTCAATAATAAGAACATATTTACCAAGTAAAAAATAAAATAAACACATACCTCTTTAGGTTGATCTTTTTATGTATCTCCTTTAGGTGTTTCGACACATCCTCCTTGAGGTGTTTCAACACCTCCTCCTTCAGGTGTTCAAATACCTACTCCTTCAAGTGTTATGGCACTTATCAACAATGATGTATAGCTCACAACTGCCTGTACATAAAAATGACAAGTACATATGAAACTATGAATCTATGTCAATGTATACATAATCAATAAAAGATCTTATAAATCTTAATTCAATCAAATTTGAGTTCAATTACCTTTCCCTTATCTAACATTGTGCCTCCATAGTCTAGAGAGCATCGCACCTCGCTTGCACTAGGTGTTTCCTACAAGCAGAGAATAAGATAAACATATAAGTTAATATATAATTTCATTAATGACAAGAAAGTATACAGTAAAAAAATGTAAATGAGTGAGTACGAAAATAGATATTGTGTGCTTCTCAAGGCCAAATGAAATGTCCCTAAGGGTGCTATCAGTCACCCATATGAGTTCCTCCTCAAAAATTAACTGTTAAATAGACCATGTAAATAAATATTAGTACTTGATACTATCTCTTATTAATATTCATTTTTTTTAAAATGCAAGTTATGAATTTACACCTTAAATGTTACCTATGTAACTATTCCAATGTCCACCTCTCTAGTAGGAGAGGACTCTATAGGGTGTGCTCCACTCCCCTGCGTGTGATCTACTATAATCTCCACATCTTGGATGTCATAATCAGAAGTGTCTAATGGATGCTCAAGGGGTTGTACAATAGGACCCAAGCATATCTACTGGCACGTATTGAAAATATGTGGCACACAAATATGTGGACCTGAGGAGGATGATGTACCAGCACTGGATCCATCACCAAGATCACCAGAATGTGGCTAAGCTACTGAAGAAGCATGGGAAACCAAAAGACCACTCAAAGAGTGAATGGCCTGAATAGTTTGTCTCGCCGCATCCTCCATAATATTTGGATGTTGTAGTGGAGATGGTGGAGGAAGGGGAGGATGGGGAACATGTGGCGCCTAACTACTCTAGTTGCCCTTGGCCTATCTTGGGGCATACCTCCATCAATTTCCTGGAAGGGTTTAATGTCAAAGTAATTGACATGATGCCCTAACAAAAACTCAGCATATAATTTTTTAATAAAGTAAAAAGGTACATCAAGATTATTGTTGGGTGGTTTATCAAAAACCATACACCAATGATCCCAAAAGTTATCTACTATGCCCCTATGCATGCACCATTTTATAGAAAGTTTTAGTTTGTTAACATTAACTGGCAATCCAGTGCTGGGGTTAATAAATAAAGAGGCTATTTGGGCTTGTTATTTGGATATTTTTCACATCATCATAGGACAATCCACATGCATAATATTCCCTCATGGTTTCTCACCACAAATGAAACACATTATGTTGGGTGGAGAGGATTTCTACATTTGTAATTATTCTTGTCAATGTGGTTGACATATGGGATAATCGAGGGATTTTCTTATAAACATCACAAATGCCCCTCAATTGCTCCAATTTTTCATGAATTAAGTCTTCAATTGATGGTTGTGGAGGTGGTGGAGCATTTGGCATTTCTGCATTTTGATTTTCAGTTGTTGAATTTTCATTCTCAACTAGTGGAATTTGTGCATTATCATTCTTAGTAGCCATAATGCCTGATTAAAGTTAAAAAGATAATTAATCTAATTAAAATTAAACAATATAAATGAAAATATTATAAAAATACCCTAGTTTTTAAAAAATATCCAAAAAAAACCCTACTTTTTAACAAAAATCTATAAAATTCTATAATTTTTAATACAAATACATAAGCAACACTATTTTTAAATCAAAATCCATAAAAAACATTCATTTTTTATCAAAATTCATTCTAAACTCAATTGTTTCATAAAAATTCAATCAAAAACCTTATTTTGAAAAAAAATCCACAAAAAACATTCATTTTTTTATCAAAATCCATTCTAAATTGAATTTTTTCATAAAAATTCAATCAAAAACCCTATTTTGAAAAAATCCACAAAAACATTCATTTTTTATTGAAATCCATTCCAAACTCAATTTTTCATAAAAATTCAATAAAAAACCTTATTTTAAAAAAAATCCACAAAAAACTATTTGAAATTACCCAAACTAATTCAAAATTGAATCAAAGCAAATAAAAATAAAAAATCTTACCTTTTCAAATTGGATATTGGCAAAATTGGATATTCGTTACGTGAAGAACCTCCTCACTATGCGCCTGCAGGTTGTTGACTGTCAAATGACTTTAAAATAGCGACAAATTTTGTATATATATGCTTTTTACAAATCGGATATTTGATATGGAAAACTAGGATTGGAGTTTACTTTGGTGGTGTGTACTGACACTCGAACCTAAAAAAAGTCAACACGATATTTTCGGATTTTTGGGTCAATGAAAGACGTGTTTTTTTCCTCATTCCCACTTTTTGGCCCACCATGATCCTACACATACCCATATTGTAGACATTGAAAAATGTCCTAAGTCTGCGAGCGTCATTTTTCTTGGTTGTTGTCCTCTGATAATCCAATAATTTTAATTATTCAATTATGCTTGATCATATTCCTCTATTAATTAAATAATTTGTAATTATTTAATTAATTCACTTTCTAATCTATATTCTATCTTGATCAATTAAAATAAATTAATTCTTCTAGAGCTTTGACTCTCTTCCATTTCATGTGCACTATGTCTTCTGTTGAGGTGAAGATAGCTCCTAATGGTTAGGATTCATTTCCTATTGAGTTGGAGGTGGGTGTGTTGGATGTGGATGGATGTCTTCTTTTTTTGTTTCTTCTGGTGGCATTCCTATCGAGGTGGAAGTTTCTCCTATCGAGATGGAGGCCGAGGTTGCTGAAGAAGTGTGCTCTTGGTTTTTTTGGTTTTCACAATATCCTCTCCTATAGAGGAGAGTTCAATCCTCTTGAGGTGGATTTGGAGTTGGTATGTGGTGCACTTGGGAGCTTCAAGGGGTGTCTCTCCTCTTGTGTGTTGGTGTTTTTGATTAGGAGGTTGGGTTTAATGGTGGTCTTTAAATTTCCTTTTCTTTTGTTGGACTATAGGACCTAATGTTTCTGAGAAGATGGTTGGATGTTGTTGTGTTGGTATGTTGCCTGATTGTTTCGGGTGGTTTTTTATTACAGTCAAAACTTGGGTGGGGTTTCTAGTATCTGGGCTTCAGGCCTATGCTTGTTCATCTTTTGTATCCTGTGAAGTCTTGATTATCTATTAGTGGATGTTGTTGGGCTGTTGTTGGTATGTGAGTTATCTTTTTTAGCAACTTCTTGTTGTTGGGTTGATTTATGCTTATTGTTATCTTGAGTTTCAATTGTCTTCTTTTGTAAAGGGTTCCCAACCCCTTCAAAACCTATTTTTTACCCCTAATCAAAACACCCCCTTTCTTCAATAATTAAATAAATCATTATTTATTTAGTTATTTATCTTTCATCATTTGTCTATAGTCAGATAATAATAATTATTATTTGACCTTTTCATTCTTCTATAATTAAATAATTGTCAAAGATTATTTAATTATGTGTCATTCTTCTCCCCTTTGAATAAATAATTCAAATCAATTGTCAATGTCTAATTTCCATCTCCCCATTTAATTAAATTGATTTCACAATTTGATTTAATTAAATGCTTCTTTTTCATTTTCCTCAAATAAATAATTCAAATGAATTATTTATCCTCCACTTTTCTATTTCCTCCATTTTCAAATAGATAATTTAAATAAATCATTTATGCCTCCCTTTTGGTCAAAAATGCCATGTCATTCATTTCTATCATAGCATTCATTTTTGTCATAGTCATTGGGGATCATAGCCATCGGTGTCATAGCTCTTCCATGAATGGAATATTTTTGTTGCATCAATTCTCAACCGTTGATCTTGGCACCTTTTTAGAAACTCAATCTTGGCTGTCCATTTCGTAACTTCCCTCTCATCCATCCTCATTCATTGAACTTGAAATATTTCAAGCAGATCGATCTTGGTTGTTTGTTCAAATAGTTGTCTATAAAAGTAGCCTTCCTCTCCCATTTTTTCCTTAACAACCATTTTCTATCTCCAACCTTCTACTTGCAATTTTCACATTTTTGCACAAGTCTACCACAAAATCTAAGGGAAAAGATTGAAAAAGGAGAAATAGGATAGCAGGAGAAGTGATTCAAGTGCAAGCATGGGGAGTACTTTTGTTTGATGCTTTTATTTTACTCATGATTTGTTTTTTTTCTCTTGTTATATGAGGTTAATAGCTTAAGGGTGTTAGTTGTCACTTTATCTAGGCTAGGATACTTTACCCCATCTTACATTGGTGAATCCAATGTGAAGGACAAGATTTTTTAAATTTCATACGATTTTTTAATGTTTTTGCAGATTTTATGTATGAAATGACGCAATTGACCAACGCAGTGAGGTATGTGTAGGATCATCATGGAAAAAATACGCCTTTAAGTGGCAAAAAATTCAAAAAAATCAGAGGTAGGCAACTTGATGTAAAATTTTGAAAAATTTATCTATATTATTTCAAAAATATGTGAGAATAGAATCTATAGCAAATTGAATGTAGTTTCGAAACTACTAGGGTTTTTTTTTTTTAATTATCGATTTGGTGAAATTTTGAAATTTCAATGTAGTAGTACCTTAAATTTCAAGGAAAAATAAGTAGGTGTCTGTCCAACCACCCTAACCACAATAAAATGATAATATTTTTTATAAGATTTTATATAAGTAGAGGACTCATGTCCCGATGTGATGCATATTTTTTTGTTATTTTTTTCCATGTAAGTAATTAATTATGAATTTTTTATTACAACTTTTAAAAAATATAAAATTTCATATGTCTAACCACCTTAACTTGGTCAAAACTTCATGAAATTAAATTTTGTATTTAATATTATAGTATGTGAAGTGAGTATGTGCAGGATCATCATGGAAAAAACAAGCCCTTAAGTGGCAAAAAATTCATAAAAATTAGTGTTAGGAAACTTGACGTAAAAATTTGAATAAGTTATCTATATTATTTCAAAAGTATGTAAGAATAGAATTTGTAGAAAATTGAATGTAGTTTCTAAAATACTAGGTTTATTTAAAAATAAATAAAATCTATTTGGTGAAAATTTGAAATTTCAATGCAATAGTACTTAAATTTGGGAAAAAATAAGAAGTAGGTTCCATTGACCACCCTAACCATAATAAAATGATAATATATTTTTTATAAGATTTTATATATAAGTAGAGAACTCATGTACATATGTGATGCATATTTTTTATAATAATTTTTCTAAGTAAATAATTAATTATGATTTTTTATTACAACTTTTAAAAATATAAAACTTGTATGTCTAACCACCTTAACTTGGTCAAAAATTCATGAAATTTATTTTTTTTTTTTTTTAATCCTATAGTATATGAAGCATAGAATGTGATGCATGTTTCAGATTCAAAAAATGTGATACCGTTTGAAAGTTATAGATGTTTTCAATCAGCCTATCGTGGGACTTTAGTCATAATTCTAATAGAAAATGAATAATAATAATTTATTAAATTCAAATTAAAGAATAATTTATATTGGTGGAAAGCTGAGAATCTCCTCTAAAACCCTTTTGTTTCATCAATTTTGGGTTAAAAAAAAGTCGTCAGCCACATACCCTACAAATACCCATAATATTGCCACTTTTTGGCCCATCATGATCCTGCACATACCCAAGTATAGAATGTGACACATGTTTCAGATTCAAAAAATGTGACATTGTTTGAAAGCTATAGATGTTTTTCAATCAGCCTATCAATTAGGACTTTAGTCATAATTCAAATAGAAAATGAATAATAATTACTTGTTAAATTCAAAGTAAAGCATAATTTATATTCGTGGAAAGTTGAGAATATCCTTTAAAAACCCTTTTCATTTCATCAATTTTAGGTAAGAAAAAGGTTGAAAACCACATACCCTACACATACCCATCATATCACCACTTTTTGGCCCATCATGATCCTACACATACCCAGCGACACATTTGCTAGGAAAGAATGCATTTGATTAAAGCAACGACACATCTAACCAAAAATGACACATTTGTTGAAGACATGATAGGCGAGAAAATTTGAATTTGAAAGTGCAACGTAATCACTCTGGTGCGACTCGACACAATGACACAATTGTTGCACAAAATGACACATTTGTTTGCTCGGTATAAAATTCCAATTTTAGTGTATTTTCAGTTTTTCTTTTGGTTTTTGCAAGTAGAGTAATGTTTTCTAGTTACTAATCTTTTGTTTGCAATGTATGGCTTTGGAGTGGAGCTCCCAAAATTACTTCTCTTGAAGGGTATGTGCAAGATCATCATGGAAAAAAAAGGCCCTTAAGTGGCAAAAAAATTAGAAAAATCAAAGTTAGGCAACTTGATGTAAAAATTTGAATACATTATCTATATTATTTCAAAAATATGTAAGAATAGAATTTGTAACAAATTGAATATATTTTCTAAACTACTAGGATTTTTATTTTTTTTAAAATCTATTTGGTGAAAATTTGAAATTTCAATGCAGTAGTACTTAAATTTCAAGGGAAAAATAAGAAGTAGGTGTCTTTCTGACCGCCCTAACCACAATAAAATGATAATATTGTTTTATAAGATTTTAGATATAACTATAGGACTCATGTTTCGATCTGATACGTATTTTTTTGTAATTTTTTTCCAAGTTTACAAATAATTAATTATGAATTTTTTAGTACAACTTTTTAAAATATAAAAAACTCGTATGTCTGACCACCTTAACTTGGTCAAAACTTCATGAAATTCAATTTTTTTTAAGTCCTATAGTATGTGAAGCATAGAATGTGACACATGTTTTGGATTCAAAAAATGTGATACCATTTGAAAGCTATAGATGTTTTTCAATCAACCTATCAATCAGGACTTTAGTCATAATTCAAATAGAAAATGAATAATAATTATTTATTAAATTTAAAGTAAAGCATAATTTAAATTGGTAGAAATATGAGAATCTCCTTAAAAACCCTTTTCGTTTCATCAAATTTGGGTAAAAAAAAAAGTTGCTAGCCACATACCCATCATATCGCCACTTTTTGGCCCATCATGATCCTACACATACCCTAAAGAAATAAAAAAATCAAGTTATTTAGTTTAGCTTTCTGTGAATTTTAATTGAGTTCAGTTTCTTGGTTTTCTAATCTAGTCTAGTTGTTAATTTCTAAATTTTAGTTTGTTTTTTAACCTTTTTTGCTAACTAGGTTTTTTGCAGTTTTTCGTTGGTCCAAGATAGCTTTGAGAAACTACTAATCCATGGTTTTGTAGGTTTTCATGTGTCCAAGACTTTATTTTGAAACCACAAAATCTTGTTTTCTTTAGATTAGAAAACATTTCAATTGGTGCTCAAAATGAACAATTGTCTTCTTTGAGATAGATTTAACTAGGGGGTAAATGGATCACTATTTTTCGTGCTTGTAATATGGTAGGTATTATGCTCTCACCTTGTGCAAACTTAGTGATCAAAAATATAGACCCATCTATTTTTGTGTTTACCTATTAAAGGGCCTACCTTGGTGGGAAAACATACTCACCCCAAGGGAATGACCCAAGCGATAATGGGCTAAAGCCATGTCCTTTCAAACCACTATACAAATTTGTGATTACAAGGAAAGTTTGCAATCAATGGGAAGCAGTGCATTGTAGCTCTCTATCAGTATCTTTATGATGCAAAAATCCCTTGTTCTAAGGGTTGGAGACCTCTTGAGGGATTTTATCATAGTACCCCCTTATCTAGATGCCCTTACTAAACACCTCTTGTTTTTAGAAGCCAAAATCCTTCTATTTGTTGGTGTAGGAGGTCGGACCTCTAATGTCATCCCACATTTTCACAGTTAATTGTAGAGATGGAAATTTTCTTGAGATCCTTGTGGTCTTAGGGAATATTCAACTTGGTATTCCCAAGAAGTGAGTTTCATTGAGGGGAGCCAGTTCTACCAAGTTTCTAGGCTATCTGCTTTGAATAGGCATGGGTGGAGAAATCCAAATGGGAACCCATTGAATGTTGTCCTCGCCAACCATAGGATTTGTGCTTTTTTTTTCAAAAAATCAAACATTTTCACATCAAACCATACCAAAAACATGTGCTTGATACTATATGAACTATGTTTTTCGATCATATTTTATCAGAAACAATCAAAACTTGGATCAAAATCATTTCAATACAACATTCTTGAAAACCACAACTAATAAACATAGAGTTGCATCTAAAATTATGAATTATAACTAAGAACTAGAAAATTTCTACTGTCTTTTTGAAATGCAATTGTTGAAAAAGAGTTGCATTTGATAACCTGAATGACAACTTTGTGATGCACCTGCAAAAAATAGAGTCGCAATTGTCTACTAAAAAAAACTTATGAAATCTATGTCCAAAATCTGACTAAAATAGTTTCATAGTGACCTCTGACTAATAAACCAAAGACTTACAAGATTCACCAGCTCATTTTAGCATTTCCATTAGTAATACATTGCATTATAGGTTACATTCCTGCATCCTTTGCATTGCACAAATTAGACTTTGATTCTTGGGTTGCATTTGGGCCTTCATATTTTGAACATAGACATACCTTTGAGCTTTTGTAAATTCTTGGTTAAATATTCTATTTTCCATTGACCATTATCCTTGTCATCGTTAGTCCAAGTCATTCTCACCTTATCAAGTTTGATTCTTAAGCTTGTGTCCTAGTCTTGGCTTTACTTTGTCAAAGTTATCCTCTTATGGTCAATGACATTTGGAATTTGTTTCCTTGGGTTTACATTAGCTTGATTTCCATCCTTTGTTTAAAATTTTATAATTCCTTTGCATTTCCTTCCTCTAGACTCATATTGCTTAGATTTCATTTTCCACCCTTATTCCAAAAATACAAAAAAATAATATCTCACTTTACCTTAGCCTTAGCATCATATTACTATCAATATCCTTTTGCACCCAATTAATTTCATTATCTTTGCATCCTTATACTCGAAAAATATGAAAAAAAAACATAGCTTAATTTCATTTTAACTTTAGTTGCATTATTACCTTGATCTTCAATTTCCATCATCTAGTCAACTTATCACTCACCTTGATCATCAATCAATCCTTAGCATCCTTTAGCATTCATTATTTTTGGTCATTATCATCCTTGTATTTTCATATCCTAAAATCTAAAAATCCAAAAGCATAGTTTAGTTCATCACCATCTTGCATTATCCCTTCAACTTGTAAAAGTCTCACATGGTTGAAACAAGGTCAAAATCCAAAAGAAAGGACATGGATTTCTTAAGTGACCCCTTTCATGACACTACCCTTGGAATAGATTCAAATCATTCTACACCTCAAAGAGACACACCACAAAGAGAACAAATTGACCCTTGGGAAGACCTAAACCTAGAAGAATTCAACAAGCAATTGAACCCTCAAGAAATTGAAAAGGATTATCAATACCTAAGAGTTTTAAGCATAGTTGATCAACTTGTTAGTGCCAATTGGGAATCATATGCCAATATGGGTGACTTATTTCAGTTTTCTAGAAAATGTGCTAGACCAAGTTTCAAACAAATGGGTACTTAGATCTACAAAATTCATGTTTAGGCCTAGGTAGTGGGACTCATTCACCAATAGTGGTGAATTAGTCCACCTCTAGATTTTTGGAAATTAAAATCAAGAAACTATAGCCCTTAGTATGCTATTTTGCTCCCGATACAGATCTAGGTCCAAAACTACAAAATTCAACATGTAGGTCTTCTTCAAGCTTCTCTTAGGACTTTGAAAACTTTGACTTATTTTGACCACTTTTCCAATCCTAACTTCTTGGTAAATCTACAACCTAGCCCTGCAAATGACACACAAGAAGAGGGGAAAATGTTGAGGGGTTAGTGAATAGGGGTTTTCCTTGGTCAAACCCCTTGTGGGTAATTAAACCCTTGAAATGAAACAAAATAGAAAAGAGAATGATGAATGGACAAGTAATGATGTTGCAACTCACCAAACCCTTGCAATAGGATGTCACAAACATGTAAGTGATGGGTATGTGCAGGATCATGATGGGCCAAAAAGTCGCAATATGATGAGTATATGTAGGGTATGTGGCTGACTACTTTTTTCTTACTCAAAATTGATGAAACAAAAAGGTTTTTTAAAAGAGATTCTTAGCTTTCCACCAATATAAATTATGCTTTACTTTGAATTTAATAAATAATTATTATTCATTTTCTATTTGAATTACAACTAAAGTTATAATTGATAGGCTAATTGAAAAACATCTATAGCTTTCAAAAAATATCACATTTGTTGAATCTGAAACATGTGTCACATTCTATGCTTCACATACTATAGGATTAAAAAAAAAATTGAATTTCATGATGTTTCGACCAAGTTAAGGTGGTCAAACATACGAGTTTTTTATATTTTTTAAAAGTTGTAATAAAAATTTCATAATTAATTATTTACTTGGAAAAAATCTACAAAAAAATATGCATCACATCAGGACATGAGACCTCTACTTATATCTAAAATCTTATAAAAAAAATATTATCATTTTATTGTGGTTAGGGTGGTAAAACAAACACCTACTTATTTTTTCCCTGAAATTTAAGTACTATTGCATTGAAATTTCAAATTTTCACCAAATGATTTTATTTTTTTAAAATAAACCTAGTAGTTTAGAAACTACATTCAATTTGCTACAGATTCTATTCTTACATATTTTTGAAATAATATAAATAACTTATTTAAATTTTTATGTCAAGTTTCCTAACTCTGATTTTTTTGAATTTTTTGCCACTTAAGGGCCTATTTTTTCCATGATGATCCTGCACATACCCTAATGGCTCCAATAGATGTGGACTTGAACTCTCGCTTGATGTTGATAGATCTTGAATGCAATGCTTACAAATCCTACACCACAATTGTTAACTCTAAAAAAACATGGTGCAAGCAATCTTTGACATGATGGAAGACACTTGAAGGAGCTCTTGAATGCTTGATAACATTCCCTTGAAATTCCTTGAATGCTCTTATGGATGCCTAAATTCTCTTGTGAAATATATGCATGAATACTTGAATGCTAGGTTAGGTAGGATGAAATGAGAGAAAGAACCTTGTATTTATACTCAATTATGCAATAATTCCCGAAATTACATCATAGGCCGACCTTAGATCTTGTAGAATAAAAACCCACCATAATTTTGAATTAAATTTGAATTTTGAGCTAAAGGGGACTCATTCACCACTCTGGATGAATGAGTCCCACCTAAGGAGACTCATTCACCCAAAATGGCGAATGAGTCCCACCATAGGCATTTAGGGTGGGTTTCAAGATTTTGATGTTTTAAATGATGTTTGTTGGGATTATTCTCAAAAATACACATAAGGCCCGTGGATGCAAAATAGGGAAAATTAAAGCATAAGAAAGCTCAATTATTAATGACAAACCTAGAAAAGGGTGAAAGTGTGTTACAACACTTTGAAACAAGGCTTGGTAAATGATGAAAATAGGTTATTTAGGTGAAATACATTAACAAGAACTTAGAAAAGTGTGAAAGTGTGTCATAACACTTTTTAATACTTAGGTAAGGTACCATTAAAATCCTTTTAGCTCACAAGGACCCAAAACCTAATGTAAATGTGTTATGCACATTACAACACTAAATCAAGGCAAAATTAAGCCAAAATCCATAAAGACCCAAACAAGTGTGGAAAATGTCCAAGGACCCTTTTTTCATCAATATATATATATATATATATATATATATATAGATATATGTATGTATGCATGTATGTATGTATGTATGTATGTAGTTGTTATTTTTCATTTAATTTATTTTGAAAGGTATTTTCAGTAGGCCAACTTAATATTTTTTTATTTTATTTTTTATAAGGAATAATTTTTTAAAAGTTATGAGAATTTTTTTTATTCTTTTATTTATTTTTCTATAGATTTCCTAGATAGTGGTACGGTTGAGTTGGGGCTAAAAAAATTGCATTTTTTTCAACTTTTTCAAAATAGGTTAAATTTTATGTCATTTTTCATGTTTAAGGTCTCTTGGATTCAATGGTAAGGTATGTTTTGTCTCAAGAGTTCATCTGCAAAACTTCCTCTAATAAACCCTCATTTAAATGCACAACCAAGAAACCCTTTTTACCCAACATTTTCCAAATCCAAGATCTACAAACAAACCATCATAACAACAAACCCAAAACCCTCATATTTGCAAATAAAAACACCTGCAATATGTGTTCCATATCTTGTAATGTCTCAAATATGTCATGCATAGCCATGGATTCAACTTTGCAAAAAACTCTCAAACTAGGGTTATAACCAAAATCCATCAACCATGAAAGCTTTGATACCACTTGTTAGGAAAGATTGCATACAACCCACAATCTATTATTTATTGTGTGGAAGACATGTGATAATAATTTAATATTGGGGACATATTAAATGAAGTGAAAACTTAGTACCCAATATTAAATAAGAGATTAGTGGTTTTGTGTTCACATAATTTTATCTTACCACTTGGTTGTATTTGTGTGAGCTTGAATCTATAAAAGAAAACACATGTTTAGTGGTTAAGGCTGGTTGGGTGAGAGGGTTATCATTATTGAGTCTTTATGAGGAGTGCATATGTGAAGCATGGAATCGGATATGTGGATTCATGCTTGGACACATGAGGATGCATTGAGAGGCTTGTTGCTTCAGAGGTATTCATTGTAACTCTTGTATTAATTTATTGTTGAATAATAAGGAGGATGGATGCTTTTGGAGGCTAGGCTTTTCTCTCTTGAGGTTTTTTCCAAGGTATATTTTGTGTTATCTTTTGGCTTGTCTATTTAATCTATGCATTATGGTTACTTTTTGTACTGTAGAAAAAAGTAGCCCTTTTTCACACTTAATTTGAGAATGAATAATTAACGATAAAATGAATGTAATTGTGCCTTATTTAGGGTTTTGTAAAGTGTATTTTTACACTTTCACAATAATCTAGGGATTTATTAATTAATTTAGATTTTTATGCTTTAATTGGCCCTATTTTGCATCCACAAGCCTTATTAAATGTATTTTTCTATGGACAATCCTAACACATCTTAAGTGGAAAATCATAATCTAATGTTTTGGGTAATGTGTTCTAGGACTCATATGCCCCCTTGGGCGTATGAGTCCCACCTAGGTCTTGGGACCTGATTTCAAATTGCACATTGAACAAAACAATCCTAGAAATGTGTGCCCTAGGTTTTAGCCACTAGGACTCATATGCCACAATTGGCATATAAGTACACTTTAACCAACACCTAATTTAAATCAAATTCTTGGTAGGATTTTACTATCGTAGATCTAATGTTGGCTTGTAGTGTTGTAATTTTAGGAAACTTGGAATAAATAAGTATAAATACAAAGTTACTTCACTTAGTTTCATTTGGAATTTCATAAGCAATCAAGATTCAAGCATCCTAAGACTTCACAAGAGCATTATAGAGTATTCAAGTCCATTCAAGGCACTTAAGGGAAAATTTCTTCATCATTTGTGGTAGAAATGCAACATCCAATATCATTTCAAAGACATAATGCATCAAATATGTTGTTGAGCTATTGTTGTGATGTAGCATTCAAGATCCAAATTAAGCATTGTTCCACATCTAATTCAAGATCAATATCTACATTCTTCATGGCCACTTCATGTTAGATTGCATATTTATGCTTCAAGACATCATCCAAGGTATCATTGTTCATGTTTCATGTTTCATGTTCATGTTTTCATTGTTTCATCATAAGGTTTAATTACCTAAATGGGCTTTGACCAAGTAAAACCCCCATTCCCTAACAAAAAAATATTTTTCTCTCTTTGTGTGATTGTAGGTCTATAGGTTGAATAAAAAGTGGATTTGAAGCCTTTAAAAATGCCAAAATGACAAATTTGTAAAAGTTGCAAAAGTTGTCATTAAAATTTTTCAAGGCTCATCGAAACTTAGATCTATAGAAAGATATCCAACCTATTTGAATAAAATTAGTGGGAAATTACTTATTTGATCCATCTTCAGAGGCTCACAAATTTTTGCTTCAAAAATTTTCTCTTGGGACACTTCACAGAAAAAGAGAACACTTTGCAATAGTTTGGGTATTTGAGTCCCAATATTATTTTTTTCTAATCTTCAGTAAATCCAGAATAGTCATCAGGAGGTTCTATACCCTGCCCAAAAAGCCTATACTAGGACTAAATTTCCCAATATGGCATATGAATCCTAGTGAGCATCAAAAGTTGGAATTTCAAGGTTTCAAAGCTTATTTTGACCACATTTTCCTTCTAGGTACCCCTCTGTTCATTTTCAATTTCATTTCCTAGGTCATTTAGTTAGGCTTGCATTATACTTTTCTCTTTCTTTCCAATCATTTGCTTGGTGATGAACCCCGCCTTTTATTATTTGATCACACCCTAAGACACCTTATTATAGATCTCTTTCCTTCATTCCATCCTTAGATTCAGATCTCTAAGGTTTCCTTGAATGAAACTTGTAGGAAATTGGTGGTTCTATCTCCCAAAACATGGAGTGAAAATTTTTGACATTTCATTATGGTGAACATATCCTTTAGAACACCTTATTTTCTGATCTAGAGTACTCCATAGTCCTAGATCTAGCTTAGATTAACCTTGCATTAGGTCTTACATTAGTTAATTTTCATCTAGGGTTTCTAAATCTTGCATTAGTGAAAGTGCATATAGGTTGCATTTTTGCATCTTGCATCAATGAATTTCATTTGAAATATGTAATTGCACATTTTATAGACAACATACAAGTTACAAAAATTAGAATCAACTCATAATTTCCTGAAATTGGTGCAAAAACCATAATTTGGAACTCATTCTCCTATCTGGGTGTTTTAGTCCCTGTATAGGTGTTTTTCTTGGATTTCTAGAAATTTTGTGTTGTGTGTTTTTCACTATTTCAACCCTCTAAAAACCCTATCTAGGACTCATACGCCCCTCTAGGTGATTTAGTCCCAAATCAGGCCCAAAACTACCTTTTACAACACTAAAAACCTTGGTTTTCTACTTCCTAAGCTTATTGGTAACCTATAGTATTAATCTAAAAAGTTTTAGAAACTTCTATTTTATGCATCTAAGTCAAAAAAATCAATTTAGGGTAGTCATTTTTTAATTCTTCATAAATCATTTCAATAGAAAAAATCATCAGATTCAAAAATTCTCACATTTTTGAAACTTTGCATAATATGGATAAAAGTACTTTTCACTTTTGCATACACAATGTTTATGTGAAGTGTTTTTCCTTGCCTTAGTCTTTCAACCTTTGGCCTCCTTTTTTTTTGGCTATGGAAGTGTTTGAGTTAATGAAGGGCCAGTAAGAAAGATAGGAAATGTAGCATGTGGTGGCTGAACAACTTTCTCTCATCATTTTCTCTTTGGAGGAGCGCCCAAGACACGTGTCAAAATGGCGGAAGTTTTCTCCAAAAAAAATTTTCAAAAAATTTAAGGTTTCCAACCATGCAACATGTCATCTCTCTATTAAAGGAAGATTGTGCCTCTTATGAGATAATATCTTTTGGAGATTGTCAAAACTTGCTCGCTTTTCTTTTCTTGGTTCTTGGGATGGAAGCTTTGAGTTGGTGCCTCAAGGTGATGTGATTGGTTAGCAAAATCCTTTTGCCAACCTGTTGTTTTTAGAATTTGATCATGTATAGGATTCTATCTTTGAAATATCTAAAAGGCATTAATGCAATAGTTTAGAGTTAATGAGCAAAGATATTTTACAGCCTAACCAAGGGTCTACGATCAGATTGCGAGCTATCAAGTATCAACATCTGGCAGCAATTACTTTTGTACGACATAATGAAGGGTTGGATTCCAAGTGACAATTTTTCCCAAAAGAAGTGTTCCTCTAGTTTTCATAGGGGTTTAGAATTATTTTCATAAATAAATTGCATAACTACTTTATTCTGGCATGTTATATCTATTAATGTTTAAACTATTGTCAAATTGGCATCTGTCCTTTATTTCAAAGTTCATTTTATAATTAAAGCACAAACTATTGAGGAGAATTTGTTAAGACTATGCATGTATGGCCTTTTTCAAGCTTTCTTTATTTATATTGTCATTCTAAATGAAATATTGTCTTGCAAGTTGTATCCAAATAGTTTAAGTAGCAGATTTCTATGCTTTATGCTTGTATGGTAGAATAGTGGCTTAGGAAAATTGGACTATGTCATTGGACTTCTCTATTTTTCTTAAAGTTGTTTTGTTGTGCTATGCTATATTGGGAGATAGAGTTCATGTGATTTCTGAAATATTGTTCTTTTACCCATAAGAAATATTTATGTTTGATCAGATCTTAATGAACATTGCCTACGGAAAGATCTAAAATTTTGCATTGTGCTTGAAGTTAGCTTTGTTGTTCATTCTCTTTCCAACAGTGAAAGGTTGTGGCGTTTTGTGTCTATTTACATCAATCATAAGAATGATTTGGGTTTGAAATGTTGTAAAAGCTTTGGCACATCGAATTTTATGTTTTATGTTTACATTTCCTTCTCCCCTTATCTCAAAACCCCAAAAGAAGAGCCAACTTTTTATAAAAAACTCGAAGGTATTTAGTGAGACGCAATTTGTCCCCCACTCATTGAATTTCCCATAAGACTATTGGAGAGGCACAAGCTTTGATGGTCAACGGTTCTTTTTTACCACACCCAATGGGACAAAATCTTTTCCAAACACCTGATTAGAAGTCATAAATATTTCTTGAATCAGGCTAAGGAATGAAACTAGAAGTTTCATGCCCAAAGTCCAAACAAGAGAATTCTCGAGAGGTCACTTCCAGTACTCTCAATTACCTACCTAAATCCCTAGAAGGAGAAGACCTATAGGTTTTGTATCACCTATAAGGAGTCATAGAAAAAGAAGTTAGAGCCCAATATCTAGAGCTTTATCTACTCCATCTAGAGGCTTAAACTTCCAAATAAGATTACCTATATATCTTATTCATAGGAATCTTTTCTCTATGCCTCAGTACCTCCTCCTCCTAGAAATTTCGTAACATGGAATAGTGGTAGTCCACTACAACCACCCACATCCCTAGATGTATGGCCTGCTATACCCACTAATACCCTCAAGACTATTCCAAGATTCTCTGGAGAATATTTCAAAACCCCTTTCGAACACCTTCAAGATATAGCGGAAGTATGTATGGTACATAATATAGTGGAGGAAAATATCACTCTAAGGCTGTTAGCCACATCTTTTAAGGGAAAGGCCCAAGATTGGTATCAATCTTTGGTCTTGGGTTCTATCATCTCCTAGGACTAGCTCAGAAAGTGCTTGTTCGAACTCTTTTCAGAAAAGGGAGATTGCTCCTCACTATTACATCAATCAATCACCATTAAAAGGGCCCCAAGACAAGCCATGAGTGATTTAAACACCAGGTTTGATCAAATTTGGCAGAGGATTCCCCTGACTTCTTGACCCCTAACTACGATGGCGTTCATGTTCTATCTAAAGGCTATCAATCTGTACATCATAGTTATGGTAACTTTCATGTGGGAGATATCTTGGTCGATACTTATGAGGTGGCGATACAAATGGAAAATAGTGTAATTGATGTTTTGAAGCTCTCACCATGACCCCCCATGACTATGTTCATAGAACCCCTAGAACATCTCAAGAAGGAGCCTATTCAAGCATTTCTGCTATGCAATGTAGCACGTTGGATACGCCCCAATCTATGCATGCGTATCCCTCCACACAAAGCAGTATGTCAGGCTTAAACTCAATCATGACTAATATTAACGACATGAAGAATCTTATGTGGACTCTTATTAATGAATTGGTAAACCTCAAATGGTAGCAAGCAATTCCTCTAAAGCTAAACACTCAGACCTATGGCAGAAACAATCCTTCCTATCAACAAAATACATAGCAAGGGTTTCCTTGAGGAGGAGGCCAATAGATGACATCTATTCTGGTCACCATGCCACTTCACATGGTAAAAGTCAGTCAAAGCAGAGAAATGATCCAAGGAAAAAAATAATTTGGTGGAAGAAGATAATGTATGGTGTTTCCCATGTAGCAATGGTCATCTTTCATAGAATTTCCAAAGGGGAAATATGCAAAAATGGATGGCGGAACAAAGAAGCAAAGGCCCACCCCCGAACGCGGACAAGTACGAATCATCCAAAATAGAGATTGCTTGTTTTAGAGTGCAACTGCAAGGGATGTCCCTGGAACAAGAGATAGACATTGCACCTAATAAAGCATTGTTCTCATGGGTGGAGGAAGAAGACGTAGTGTATGCAAATGAAACTCCAATAATAGGTTCTTCATCAGTATGATCAAATTACAACATAAGATCTAAGAAGAGGCTTATCGGAGAGTATGTACAACAAGTTTTGTCACACCCATAGTCAAGTCAACTACCTCAGAAAGAGAATTAGGCTCCATCTTCCATCGTCTAACCTTTTCCACAGCCATGTAATTCACCAATGGTGGAGAAGGAGACAAGAAAGGTGCCAATCTCAATCACGTCAAAATGTTTTCTTCTAAAAATAAGACGAATAACTCTGATCAAGCCCAAGGTTCAAACAGTTGGGACGTTTAACGTGGTGGAGCAATTGAAGAAGGCATCTACAAATGTATCATTATGGGATGTCATATCAATTCTCAAGCAAAAAACCTTGCTTCAAGAAGCATTACAGGTGGAAGAACAAAGCCCATAGGTAGATGTGACTCAGGAGTGCAATAAAAGAAAAGGTGACAAATCCTTGCTTCCCCCTTAGGCTCTAAAAGTGACAACTTATGCAAATGATGTAGATGACACAAAATAAAAGGAGGTAAGTAGAAAGAATCCCATGCCTTTCATTTTAATGCTTATAGTAGGAGACAAATTGTTGCATAATAATATGATTGATTCGGGGGCTAGCACAACTGTTATGCCAAAAAAAGTGGCATATGCTTTAAAGCTTGAGTATGAACCCCTTGAAAAGGGAATTATGCAACTAGATGGGAAGAAGGTCCTGACCATTGGTTAGATAAAAGATCTACCCCTGACCCTTTTCTCCTACCCAAACCAAACAGTCATGTAGGAAGTGGTAGTAATAGACATTCCACCAGTCTTCAAAATGTGTCTATCAAGATATTTCACCACCAAACTTGGTGGATATCTGGCACTTGACTAGTACCACTTGATTTTGAGAACCAAGCACGAGGCAAAGATGAAGATTCTTTTCAAACCTTTGCATCTTGAACATATTGCAGACAATGCATTCCTATGCTTTGAAGCCGCACATAGTACTACATCTCAATAGGAGAAATATTGTGTTGAAATGCTAGAAGATGAAGAGGATACAAGTGAGCGGACTCCTAAGGAAGAAGTGTTGCTCAACCAATTCATTGATTCTAATCCATTTGGAAACTTCCATGCAACTGGGCTATGCACTTATGTAATTTTTGATGGTGATCAAAATTTTCTAAAACTAATAAAGGGTGAGGAGAAATATAATGACTCATCTTATAATCATCTATGGACCCTATATTTTGACGGTGTCAAATGCAAAGTCAGCTTCAGTGTGGGTGTCCAATTACTCTCTCCAATAGGATCTGAGACTCTCAGAGCTTACCATTTTATGTTCTCATGTTAAAATAATGATGCTAAATATGAGGCCTTAGTCCATGGCCTAAACCTTGAAAAAAGAATGGGTATAAAGAGAATACAAGTTTTTGGAGATTCAGAGCTAGTAGTGAGCCAAGTCTATGATCACGCAGTAGCAAAGAATATCTAAATGAGGTCATACAAACACCGAGTCTAGGACCTAATTGAGAGTTTCGAAGCATTTAACGTACAAGTTATTGACCGATCCCATAATAGCATAGATGATGGAATGGCATAAATTAGGTCACAATTTGAATCAGCGTCTTACTCAACTAGGAAAAATGTAGTGCAGGTTATTTTTTGACCCTCAATTCTTGACAATGAAAAAAATTGGAAGGTTTTCAATGACGAAACTCAAATAGCTACCTTCATACAAAAGGGAAGAATGGTTCCTGACACTCCAACCCTAAGGATGGAATTTTTTCATGGGAAGGTCATCCAATTAAAATGGAACAAGCTTCTGAGAGGATTGATTTCCCTCGAGAACCTCTTTGACTATGAAGATGCAAGAAATGACAAATGAAGGTTCACTGCAGATGAAAGAGATTTTGAAGAGCTTGGTGTTGGAGGTGGCAGAAAATTGAAATTCAGAAAAGAGGTTCTAATAAAAGATAAAGAAATACTAAGGGATCTATGTTATGAGTACAACGAAGTTATGGCCTGGACCTATGATGACCTTAGAGGTTACGACCTCGATATAATTTATCATACCATTGACTTGGAGGAAGGGTCTAAGCCCATCCAATAGAAGCAAAGGCCTGTCAACCCGAAGGTTGAGGCATTAATGGCACAAAATCTCACCAAGTTGGTCGATTCAAAAATAATATATCCAATCAATCATTCCACCTGGGTATCAAACCTAGTATCTATTCAAAAGAAGAATAGTAATATCAAAATTTGTGTCGACTTCCAAGACTTAAACAAGGCATCGCTAAAGGACCATTACCCTTTGCCATCAATGGAGCAAATTCTACCTGGACAATAGTTGGGTTCGAAATGTTCTCACTACTTGATGGTTTTTTGAGATATAACCAGGTATCTGTGAAGGAGAGTGACCAACACAAGATGACATTTACCACTAACCGGGGAACATTCATGTATGCTAAGATGTCATTCAGACTATCAAATGTTGGCACAACCTTTCAACGAGCAATGGATATCATCTTCAGACATTTAAACAACCTAGTCATTTTAATATATCTAGATGATATAATGGTCTTTTCAAAATCAAAAGATGATCACTTCGATCATCTAGAAAAGGTTTTCTAGAAATGAAAATAATTTGGGATTTCTCTAAATCCCAAAAAAATGTGTCTTTGGGGTCCCTCAAGGTAAGCTACTCAGTTTTGTAGTCTCAAAAGAGGGAATATCAATAGATCCTGAAAGGGTTAGATCCATAATGGAACTACCCTTGCAAGTAAACAAGAAAGGACTCCAGTCATTCCTAGGGAAAATCAATTTCATCAGTAGGTTCATTTCGGACTTTTCCAATATTGTGAGGCCTATCACACTAATGCTTAAAAATAATTTGTTGTTCAAGTGGACGTATGAAGGAAAAGAGGCATTTGAGAAAATAAAGATAGTGATTTCTGCTACTCTAGTCTTAGCTAATCCATATTTTTCCAAAGATTTCCTACTCTATGTATATAGTGGTTAGGATAGCATAGCTTCAGTGCTCACTCATAAAGGTGATCAAAATGAAGGAGAACATCCTATTGCATTCCATTCCAAAACTTTGAAAGGATATGAGATGAAGTAAAACTTTGTGGAAAAGAAAGCTTTTGCCATAGTTAAAAGTTTAAAAAAGTTCTGACACTTGGTGTCGGCCAACAAAATCAATCCTTGTACTACATCCCAGTGTGTGGGAGTACATCATAGAGGGTGAAATCACTGAAAAAAGAGAAAATTGGATCACTAAGATCCTATAATATGATGTAGATATTTGACCATCTAAGTTGGTCCAGGGAAAAGGTCTGTGTGAATACATCATGCAGGAAAAAAGTATTGTAGCTGAAAATGAGACCGATCAAGTCTACTCGAACCAATTCAAGTCCAACGAGTCTTGGGTTGTTGATCAGACATGGTACATGCAAAAGGGATATTACCCAACCAATATTCCATTCAATAAAAGGAGGTACTACTAATTGCAAGGTGTTAGGTATGTACTAATTGAAGATGTACTATTGAAGAAAAATTATGATGGTGTGCTACTCTGATGTCTCGATAACCTATAGGAAGAAAGGATTCTTACTCAATTTCACCATAGCCCTGAGGGTGGGAACTTTTCTTCCAAGACCACCACTTTAAAAATAATGTGGGTAGGATATTATTGGCCCTTTGTGTTTGCTGAAGCACATCACCTAGTGCAAAAGTGTACACAATGCCAATTTTTTCGTTGGAAAAAGGAAGAATGTCGCTCAACCCCTAAGGTCAATTGTAACCAAGGAACCCTTTGCCTAGTGGGCTCTAGATTTTATCGATATGATAAATCTTATTTCTAGTTTCGGACACAAGTGGATCATCACGGTAACTAATTACTTTAAAAGGTGGACATAAGTCGTAGCCCTAAAGAATGCAACAGAAGGGGAGATTGTTAATTTCCTCGAAGAGATAGTGACCATATTTGGGCCACCCAAAACCATCATATCCAACAACACCCGAGCTTTTTTTGGGTCAAGGATGTCATATTTTTCTATCGGGCATGCAATGGAATGGGCTAGCAGAGTCCACCAATAAAAACCTATTTAGGTTAATTAAACGCATTAGGTCATAATGGCAAAGGGACTAGTACAAACATCTGCAAGCGACTCTGTGGGTAGACCAAATTACCCCCAACTGAAGAGCTCTCCTTATGATTTGATATACGGAAAAGAGTTAGTGATACCTATTTCCATAGAAATTCTTGCTCGACAACTACTAAAAGCCCTGGAAATTGAAGGAAATGGTGGAATGGAAGTATGAGTAGCAGTCTCCTCAAACTAGAGGAAGACAGAGAAAAGGTCCTTGGAGCCATGATCAACCAACAACAGACAGTCATCCAATGGTTTGAAAAAAAGACCTCTAGTCCAAAATTCAAAGAGAGGAGCTTAGTGCTAAAGTATGATGAACGTACTATAAAACCAAGGAAACACACTAAATTTTAAGCACTATGGAAGGGACCCTTTCAAATCAGCACATGTAAAGAAAATAATGCAAATGAACTTGAAGATATGGAAGGAAATGCTTTAGGTATACCGGTGAATGGTATTTAATATCTAAATATTTTCCATTAAAATACATAGTTCTTTAAAAAAATTCAATAGTTATGTACCATATGTAAAATTTTGTAAATATTTCAAAACTTTGAGAATAAGACAACTAAGAAGGACACTAAAGAAACAAGTAGCTTGTATTATATTTATCGATAATTCTACATACATGCAAGCTTGAGGCTCAGATTCAAACATAAGGCTCTCTCAAGCGAACCCAAAAGAAGTTACAAAGAAAAAGATTCAAAAGAGGGGGTAACATACAAAAGTAGTCAGGAAGTGCCTTTGCCATCACCCAGGAAGCAGAAAAGGCTCATCATCAGGTTTTCTTTTTTTTCTTTCTTTCTCTTCTTCTTTGTTTGGTTGCAAAAGGAGGGCCAAAATCACAACAAACATGAACACAAGCTCAAGGCCTACTCATTACTACTCTACACTAGGAAGTCAAAGTGTTTCCTACAGACTCGTCCCATAACCCACTCCACACCATACTCACACAAAAGAAAAATGGCCACCAGCTGCGAGGAATAACAGTGTGTTTCAAGGTCCATAGTGCAGAAGTTAGAGAGAAAGGGTAACCAGGGCATGTCTATGCCGAAGTCCATATGCCTTTGAAGGTTCATAGCACTTGGGATACCAACACTAGGGATGGCCACTTGCACTACCTTGTCAAGCCCTTCCATCAACAAGGTTTCAAACATATCGCACCACAACTCAATTATCATAGGCTTGGACATGTTCGGATCTAGTAGTGAGGCCACGAAGTAGGAAAGCACATTGTAGTTGCTCTAAAGCTAGTTCCCATCAATAATGAATTTTGCACCCACCACTCATTTGAACAAAGTCATAATAAGTGGGTCACATTTCTTCACTAGGTGTTTGATTCGGTCACTAGTAATCTATCCCACGAAGCTATATTGCAGCCTCTGCAGAAGGAGTTGAATAGGGGTCCCTAAGCCAACAGACATTCTAATAAAGTGGTGAATTATGGAAGAATGGAAGTAAGCAAAAGACCAACTAAGTTAGAGGACTATATGTTTGAATGAATGTTGTAAAAGGTGGTGTGGCTATATATAGAAAAGGCCGACTAGCAAACTCAACCAACATAATGTCTATTTTTGGTTGGATGGCAACGGGAAAATTTGAGGTGGAACGGACCAAGATAGATAAATCATATAGAGGATCCCATAGAATGGCTTAATAAATAAATTTGGTTGTTGAGAGTAAATGATCCCATGCGCTGATTGTTGACCTATGTCCTTTGTTGTCATCAGTTCCAACTAGCTCATTAATGAGAAAATATGAGGGTTAAT
>VDFB02303630.1:0-26765 GCA_007258455.2 Sequoia sempervirens
GGGAGAGGGGATATAGAGAAATAAAGAGGGATGGAGGTAGAGAGAGGTAGAAAGAGAGGTAAGTTAGGTGGGAAGGATACAGGGAGGGGGGAGAGGGAAGGACATAAGGAGAGGGGAGATAGAGAGTTAGAGAGGGAGAGATAGAGAGAAAGGTATTATGTATGAAAGTGATGCAGGAGGGTACTCCCCTCTTCCAAAATAACTCACTCACAATCACTCTCCTAATCAATTTCAAAACAATATGAAAATTGCAAAAAATAGTAAACTAACACTCAACTTTATTGAAAATTCTTCATAAAAATAATTACATAAGAAACTATTACAATTATTGGCCCGCAATGGCTTCTCTCATCAGTATGGACATTATGTCTTTCCTCTGCCACCTCACTGTTCTTCACCTTGCTTCACAGCCTCTTTTCTAGTCTCTTTAATTTCCACATAATCTGCATTTTTTTTTCCATCATTCCTTCAACCACCCCTTTGTTTGAGTAAGTAATTAACTTTACTCATGTTCCCTCTATCTAACTAGCATGAATTTTCTTCTTCCTTGCATTCAATCAACTTCACCTTAGCCTTCATATCTACGATGGAGTGATTATACTATGAGATTCATGTAATTTTTTACTCTACACCATACGTTGTATTTCACCATGTGATTGGCGCGATGGATTTATTTTGATTTTGTATCATTTAGAATTCCCCATTTTACATCTGCATAACCCTCTCTCTCTAATGATGTTACACAGCCTTCTACCATTCTACCATGTATCTTCTTCTCCCTGAGAACTCATTTTCTTTGTTGTCCAACCCACTCTTTTATGGTGCTACTCCTCTCAATCCAAACTACTAAAACAATCTCTTGTCAACCCTTTTCTTATTCTATAATTAGCACAATCCCTCTTTCACTCTCTTCTCACGGCCTTTCCTTTCCATATGTTCCACCACCACTCCACTTTCTATCTATATGTAACTTTACATGGAGACTTTTAGATTGTCATTTCATCTTCAACTACACTATCACTTTTTGCACCCCTTCATTTCAATCGAACTTCCTCTATGTTTCTTTTTCATTGGGTGGGACCATTGTGCAAGTCTTTTAATTTCTACCATGTTTGTAAATTTTTCCCCTTTAACTTCCATTTTTTAGTCAAACAAAATGCCCTCTTCATACTCTAAGGCATTGACATTTAATAGTGAGTCTTTTTTTATTATTTTCATGCATTTTCCCTTCATGGTCTCCTTTCATTGACAATATCACATACATGTTTACAAGTCAGTTCCAAATACAATTTATTTGATAAATTTCCACCAAAGCTCTATATTTTGTTAGAGTATTAAATTTAAGAGGTTTAGGAATAGATTGAATAGAGAGAAAAACCAAATTAAATCAAAATTGTGAAAGAAAAATCAATAATATTTTTGGGTGGTGTTGATCACCAATTCGATCTCATTCTCCTTCACTAGACACAATGGGTAGAAATATTGTGATATAGGCTCACAATGGTGGAGCTGAGTGATGGAACCACTCTTTCAGGTTAACATCATCTTGCAGCGAACTCCTTCACTGTCTAAGTGCAGAAAATAATCTTTCTTTAACCCTTTCTAGCATCTTGTTGGAATGCACACCACCATCCTCCAACAACTCTACATCCTCCTCATTTTCCACCTCATGGACTCATTTCCACCAAAGCCCAACCTCCTCTGCCAAATGCTTTCCACACTTTCCTCCTCTTGCATGGGTTCAAACCCACATCTAACTTTCCACCTCCACCAATACCCTAAAACATCCTCAACACACTCTACACACAACCACACAACATCTACTACATGCTTATGTTCTCTATTCATCTCATCTTCTACTACTACATCCAAAAATGAAATAACATCACACAACCAATTTACCTCATCTTCACTTGTCGCTGTAATATCAAATTTTACTATAACGCCTTACATATTCTCATTAGCTCCAATATTTCGTTCATCTCCCTTTGCTACATCAATGAGCTTCGTCATCCATTCTTCCTCAATTGCCAATAGTTGAGCAAAAAAAAAAAATTCACCTTCACCTTCAATTGCAACCTCTTCATTTTTCACCTTTGTCTTTCTTATGGAACGTCATTGCTGCAACTTCTTCATTGGTAGGGGTTGGTCTTACTTCTTCCTCCTTCCATCTCAAACTGCTATCAGTTTTCTTCTTCTCGGTCCACTTTGCCACTTTTTTTTAACATTTCCAAAAATTATTTTCCAATTTATTGAGCCTCATCTCAATATTTCCTACTTCTTCATCAACTATCTTTTCCAACACTTCACACATTTCATCCTCCATATCATCCCAATATTTCTCCCAAAATAGTATTCAAATGGGTCTCCTCATGACCCAACCCATCTTTGTCTATGGAAATCTTCCACAAATCACACTCTTTACATCTCCACAGTTTTTCCCTCTTGGTTCTCAATTGTTCGGGACTCCACACTCACCCGCAACAATGCTCTGGAACTCCTCAAAAAAATCTACCACTTCACACTTCCCATAAATCCTTGTGGATACTCTCCATTCTTAGGATTACCTACTCTAATACCAATTGATGCAAGAGGTTACTCCCCTCTTGCAAAACAACTCAAAATCACAATCACTCTACTGATCAATTTTGAAACGATACGAAAATTGCAATAAATAGTAAGCTAACACTCAACTTTATTGAAAATTATTCATAAAAAATAATTACATAAGAAAATATTACAATTATTGGCCCATGATGGATTCTCATCAGTATGGAAATTATGTCTTTCCTCTGCCACCTCATTGTTCTTCACCTTGCTTCATAGCCTCTTTTCCAGTCTATTTTCCACATAATATGCATTTTATTTTTCCAACATTCCTTCAACTATCCCTCTGTTTGAGTAAGTAATTAACTTTACTCATGTTCCCTCTATCCAACTAGTGTGACTTTTCTTCTTCCTTGCATTCAATCAACTTCACCTTAACTTATATATATGTGATGGAGTGATTATACTATGAGTTTCATGTAACTATTTACTCTGCACCATACATTGAATTTCACCATGTGATTGGCACGATGGATTTATTTTTATTTTGCATAATTTAGAATTCTCCATTTTACATCTACACAACCCTCTCACTCTCTAATGTTGTTACACAGACTTCTACTATTCTACCATGTATCTTCCTTCTCCCTAAGAGCTCCTTTTCTTTGTTGTCTAGCCCACTCTTTTATGGTGCTACTCCTCTCAATGCAAAATACTAAAACAATCTTTTTCCGCCCCTCTTCTTATTTTATTTTTAGCATAGCCCCTCTTTCACTCTCTTCTCATGAGCTCTCATTTCCTTATGTGCCACCCACCACTCCACTTTCTATCTATATTTAACTTTAGGGTATGTGCAGGATCATGATGAGCCAAAAGTGGCAATATGATGGGTATTTGTAGGGTATGTGGCTAACGACTTTTTTTTTACCCAAAATTGATGAAATGAAAAAGGATTTTAAAGGAGAGTCTCATCTTTCCACCAATATAAATTATGCTTTACTTTGAATTTAATAAATAATTATTATTCATTTTCTATTTGAATTACAACTGAAGTGTTGATTGATAGGCTAATTGAAAAATATCTATAGATTTCAAACGGTATAACATTTTTTGAATCCAAAACATGCATCACATTCTATGCTTCACATAATATAGGATTAAAAAAATAAAAATTGAATTTCATGAATTTTTGACCAAGTTAAGGTGGTCAGACATACGAATGTTTATATTTTTAAAATTTGTAATAAAAAATTCATAGTTAATTATTTACTTGGAAAAAAAAAATTAAAAATATGCATCACATCCAGACATGAGTCCTCTACTTATGTCTAAAATCATATAAAAACATATTATCATTTTATTGTGGTAAGGGTGGTTAGACAAACACCTACTTCTTATTTTTTCCCTGAAATTTAAGTACTATTGCATTGAAATTTCAAATTTTCAACAAATAGATTTTTTTTTTAAATAAACCTCATAGTTTAGAAACTACATTCAATTTTCAACAAATTATATTCTTACATATTTTTGAAATAATATAGATAACCTATTCAAATTTTATGTCAAGTTTCCTAACTCTGATTTTTCTGAAGTTTTTGCCACTTAAGGGTTTGTTTTTTCCATGATGATCTTGCACATACCATTTACATGGAGACTTTTAGATTGAGTGTCATTTCATCTTCAACTGCACTGTCACTTGTTGTGCCCCTTCATTTCAATCGAACTTGACTCTATGTTTCTTTTATATTGGGTGGGACCATTGTGTAGGTCCTTTAATTTTTTCCATGTTTATAAATTGTGCCCCTTTAACTTCCATTTTTTAGTCAAAAAAAATGCCCTCTTCATACACTAAGGCATCGACATTCAACAATGAGTCTTTCTTTTTATTTTCATGCACTATCCCTTTGTGGTCTCCTTTCATCAACCACATCATGTTTACAAGGCAATTCCAAATACAACAATTGATAAATTTCCACCAAAGATCTATATTCTATTAGAGTATTAATTTTAAGAGGTTTAGGCACAGATTGAATGGAGAGAGAAAAACCAAATTAAATCAAAATTGTGAAAGAAAAAATTAATAATATTTTTGGGTGGTTTTGATTGCCAATTTGCCTGCATGCTCCTGCACCAGAAAGAGAGAGTGGGAGGTACATAGAGAGATATATTGAGGAAAGATAGAGAGAAGTAAAGAGTGAATGGGAGAGAGAGGTAGAGAGAGAGGGGAGGAGGAGAGACAAAGGAGGGAGAGGTAGGTTAAGAGGGATGGGGGAATAGAGAGGTAGGGCTAGAGGGATGGAGAGATGATGAATTGAGATGATGGGATGGAGAGAGAGGAGAGAGGAGATCAGGAGGGGTAAAGAGGTGGAGGGTGGAGGGAGGGAGAGGGAAAGAGTAGAGAGGGGGACAAAGGAATCAGATAGAGAGGGACAAAGGGGTGGACAGGAAGAGAGGGGTGGACAGGAAGGAAGGGAAAGGATAGATCAAAGATGGATGGAAAGGTGGTGGAAGGACAAGGAGGGAAGATGAGAGGGAAGGGAAGAGTTAGGTAGGAGAAAGAGGTAGGGTGGGAGGGATTGGAATTTATTATGCTTTGGCAATGAATGTGCCTATTGAAATTGAATACATTGAAAAACACCAAAAATAGTGCACAAAACTATACTTCAAGCAAGCAACAATGTAATTTTTTTAGGTTGAAAACATTGAATATTACATTTTTTTTATCCTTCCATCTTGATTGTCATTGTCCAGCACCAAGGGCCACCATTTACAATTTTAATTTTTTGTTTGAAGGTGGCCAAGAGTCCCCCTATTGCATATATATTTTAATAAGTTGCATTGTTTAAAACATGTTGCTAACTTGCATAACTTAGGCCCTCTGCTTATTTTTATTGCATCATATAATTGTTGTCATAACATAGACAAAATAAGTATCATCATAAAGAACTAGGTTTTAATAATTGATGGTCACTATATGATGGTGGAAGGAAAAACCACAAAAACCATGCTCATTGTTCTCCCTGCCATATTGGCATCATGAAGACTCATGGGATGTAGCCAAACCCCCCAAGCAAGAAAAGTATGGAAGACCCATCAAAAATTTAATGGAGTCATATCATATATCAAACAATGGTGAAGAAGGGGAAATTTGGTTGTTTTCATATATGATTTCTTATATTGTGTATACACATCTATTTAGATATAGCAGTGTATATATAAATAGATATATACATGTGTACATATGAATATATATATCTAGTTATATGTGTGTGTTTTAAATGTGCACACAAAGGGAAAATTCAATGCATATATGTACTTAATCATTTCTATTCTTATTGTTCTATATCCTATTTTTTGGATAAGAAAGGATGAAGCAACCAACTAGCAACATATACAAATATCTGCATATGGAATCAGGCTTTGTGGATGGGTCTCTAGAGCCCCCCAAGATTGATTTTTTGACATCCCCCATGGGTTCCGCTACGGATTCTAGCTCTGATGGTTCCAACCACCAACCTTCAGATCCTAATTTTGTAAGTATATATATTTCCTTTTTTTTATACCTCATGCAAATTTATTGTTATTGTTTCCTTCATATTTTGTATTCAACTTGAACATTTCCTTTTATTTTTTGTATTTTAATTATTCTCGAATATAGAAACAGACACCACATAACCTTTCTTGTTTATATTTCCAGTTTTCTTGGCTTTAAGGTGTACACACACATGGGTGAACTTGGAAAAGCATATCTAGAAGTGGAAGTAGATACGTATTCATATTTACCAGCACATAAAAACATCCCTTCTATGTATATGTATATGTATATGAATATGTATATGTATATGTATATGTATATCTATATGTATATGTATATGTATATGTATATGTATATGTATATGTATATGTATATGTATATGTATATGTATGTATATGTATATGTGTATGTGTATGTGTATGTGTATGTGTATGTGTATGTGTATGTATATGTATATGTATATGTATATGTATATGTATATGTATATGTATATGTATATGTATGTGTATGTGTATGTGTATATGTATATATATATGTATTTATATGTATATGTATATATGTATTTATATGTATATGTATATATGTATTTATATGTATATGTATATATGTATTTATATGTATATGTATATGTATATGTATATGTATATATATATGTATATGTATGTGTATATGTATATGTATATGTATATGTATGTATATGTATATGTAAAGTTGAGAAGGATGCAAAGAAAATAGATAACTTCAATGTTGCACCTAATTCAAGATACATTATTTGGCACTAAAAATTATAGGGAAATTGGGAAATTGTAAAAGAGCTATTAGAAAAAACACTTAAGAATCATAGGACAATGACAAATTATCGAAAACCCACACTAAATAGAACTCTAACATATGGAGAATAGAAAAGTTGAACTACAATAATCTATAAACATATTTTCACAAGAACATATAACATGTTCTATTCACACAAAATGCAAAACTGAACATACCTTCAAAATTACTGCACTAATTTAATCTTCAATACCTTTATGTTTTCATAATAACCCTTTTCATATATGTATATGCAATTAATTCTATGATAATGTGCATTTTAAAAATATACATATGTAGGGGCAATTGTATGTTTATGTAGTATAACATTCAAAAAAATACACCATCCACAAAAAGCATATAACATGCATGTCCCATCCATAGAAGATGCAAAACTTAACATACCTTTACTGCTACTAAACTAGTTTTATTTTGAATATCTGAATGCTATCATACTAACCCGCTGCATCTATATATATATATATATATTTTACAAACAAATAGAGAAATTGTATAGAAAGTATACTTCCTCTTGTTGTGTTCATTGGCATAGTGCAATAACATAAGTAAGCATTTTCTATAGTGGAAATGGTTAACATACAAATCTATAGAATCCTTGTATATACAATTTTATATATTTGATTGTTCAAACCATGGTATTCCTTTTGTGATCATCCATAGATATACATTTATATACAAATGGATACACATATAATTTGTTATGTGTTTATGTGTAATTACTACTTTAAATATATCTATGGTTATACATGTAAATTCATATATGCTAATATGGTTGAGCTTGTATGTATATTCCTAGGCTTTGCCAATACATTCAAATTCAACATTCCAATCAATTGTTGAATTAAAAAAGGCTAAAAAATATAAAGGAACCATTTGTACTATAGCCAACATAGAGAGAAAATTTCTATGAAGCATTGTACGAAATACTTGCAACAAAGGATAACTACAGCAAGCACACATGTAGGCCTACTTGCTAATAATCTTCGCTCACAACCCCCATTGGAAATGGTAGATGCCATTCCTTTTGCCTTGAATTGTCTTCTTGGCCCAGACTACCAGGTTGTGGATGGTAGTTTTGGTAGAAACATATCGATATCATCGTTATAATATATGCTCAATATCCAATCCCAGATCAATCCCCCTACTACACCAGCATGCCAACAATACCTCAAAAAAAAAAAATGATTGCTACCTTTCTACGATGAAATACGTCCAGTGTTGCATCAATGCACTATCAACCCTTGTTGTTTGTCATATATGCAAATAATATTACATTGGGATGTGCACACATGTATCTAGTTCAAAAACCACATGTGCTAGATGTTATTCTAAAAAAGGCTTCCACCACTTTGGCTCTACAAATGGCATAGACCCAGGCCTCCAACCATTCTTTCTAAAAAAGCTAACACAGGTTGAAGAAATGCTTATTGCTAGGGTGGCTATAGTTTTACAATTGTCCCATGCTAGATGAGGGTAGTTTAAATATAGTGGTCACACAATAAGATTTCCTCAAGATATCTAGATCATTACAAAACTTTTGTCGCATCGACTGTAAGACCTTGAGGTTGTGATCGTACGCTGGAGCACCATTCAAGGTGGAAATTATGACTGCTATGTTAATAAGCATCATGTCATGGATGCATTGAAATATAAAATTCAATATGAAAAATACTACAATGGTGTAGAGATTGATGTTGAGGCTCTTAATATGTTACTTGATGTTGATGTTGATGAACCTCCAATTTCTTGCATACAATAGAGAAATTTTCCCATGAAGACTTGATGCCATCAACCAGCTCAATAAATGTTTCTCAAGATGAAAATGGCTCTTCAACCTTTTCATCATTTATCCCTTTCATGCCAAATGCTACACAAGAGCTCCAAGAAATCAAATAGGTATTAAAATTTGAGAAAGAGTAGAATATTTTGCGTTGGCCTAAAATTAGCTCTTCTCCTGTCAATGAATACAACACTAAAGATTTATTTACAATGGCTTTCCCAACATTGTTCCCCATTGGAGCAGCACTTCCCCTTCAACTGAGGAATGTTAAAATTCACTTGCATGAATATGCCTTGCACTTAATGAGATATTTTGACCATAGATTTGGAAAACATGTTAGGTTTAGGTATTTCCTCTACAACTTGATAATGAGACATCATAGTCAACAAACTATTTTTGTCTTTTACAAAGTGAATCTAGAAGACAAATCCCAAAGTCTTTGTCTACATTGCATGAATGGCTTCAAGTTTCCCCTAATGACCAAATAGCAGAGCAACTTATGTGTTTTGATGCATCGATGTGTGAGACTCGCTCTTTTTGGAACTCTTGTTGGGCCCATCTATCTACAATCATTGAACAACTTGGGATTCCTACCCTTTTTTGCAATTTGATTTGTGCAGACACAAAATGGCCTAATCTACAAAAAAAATTATCTTCTATGGATCATTTGGTCATGGAGCCTTTGACAAAGATGTTGATAGATAGAGTTATTTAAACACCATATATAACATATTTATATTTACATCATATTGTATAGTAGAAAAAAGGCAACTTGCTTGATTTGGGGAGTAATTGATAATAAATCAAACTTAATAAGGCCTTGATTTGGTGTTGTGAGGTGTTCTTCAGATCCACACTAGGTCTTGGAGCCTTTCAAATGCATTTAAAAATGTCTTGTAAAGGTGTTGTAAAGTGTTGTAAAAGACTTTTGCGCCTCTCTAGACTTAATGAACCCATCTTTCCTTAATTCAACATTATAAAATGTATTTAATGAAGGCTTGTAAAATAACTTAATGTTAATCTAGTGTTGTAATGTATCCTACAAATTCACATTGGATGTTGTGCCTTTCTAGGCTAAGTGGACCTATTTTTAATGTTCTAAAGTGTATCTAATCACACTTTCACATTGAATTTTGTGTCCCAAGCCCTAATTGACCTTTACATCATCACTAATAGGCCCCTATTACACCATATTATGCAATAAACCTAATTTATGTATTTCCCAACAACCCAACTGGTAAATGGACCCCTTTGTGACTAATTCGCCATTTGTGGTGAATGATTCCCTGCCAAGTGGGACTAATTTTCCCACGGTGGTGAATGAGTCCCATTTGGGTCAATTTTCAATTTTTAGTGGGAAAAATTAGGTTTTAAGTTTAATTTTTCATGTCATCCTTAGGGATCCAATTTATGGTAAAATAAGGTGAATTTCCTATAAAATCAAGTCTCTAAACCTTAATTTATAGCTCATAAATCATTCACACATCTCTTATAATTCATTCATCATTTATCTTCTATCTCAAGTCAAGCAAGTTAGGGTTTCATAATTGCAAGTCTTCAAGATAGCTTCCTAAGACATTCAAGGGTGGATTCTTCATGTTTTGTTATAGAAATTCAAGATCAATTTTCATGGCAAGGTAATAACTCCATTATTTCATTCTTCATTACATTCTTTTCTCATTTTGGTTTAATTACCTACAAAGGGGTTTAACCAAGCCAAACCCCCATTCCCTAACATTCAACATTTCTCTTTCTTGTCTTGTGTATTTGTAGATTTAGACATCTTGGAGGTATAGAAATCATTGAATATTGTGTTGAAATTTTTTTCAAGTCATCTCTTCATTGGATAAGGAAAAACATCACCAAAAAGTCACCTTCAAGCCTAAATTTGACAATTTCATAACCGAACACCTAGAGAAGAAGAAAGTGCAAATCAAAGGCTCCTATTTCCACCTTTGAATTTTCATAATTAAAAAGTGGACACATTCACCATGGGTGGAGAGTGAGTCTCACTACCAGGCCTGATTTCAGTTTTCTACATTTTTGGATACCCATTTGTCCAAAATGAGCTCTAGTTCAATTTTCCAGAACTAGGATTGATTCACCTAGAATGGCGAATGAGTCCCACCAGGCCTAGAAATTAGGATTAGTAGCATTCTAAAATTCATTTCCAATATTCATCAAGATCTCAGGTGCACACTTTTAGTTTCATCCATTTATGTTATAGTTTATATTCATTTCTAGGTGTTTTTGCAGTATATAATGTGTTTTCAAACAATCTACATTTCATTGGTTTTGCATTAATAATCAATCCATTTTATCAGTTTATTGCACTTAGATCATTGAATTTATGAATAATTCCATCATACATACCTTATTTTGAGTGAACCACCTCAATTTTTGGGTCTATCTCTCTCCTTTTGGGTAAAAAACCCTAAGAGTGCAAGAGAAGTACATAGAACACAAAAAATTGATGGTTCATTTTGGTGAACCTGATTTTTTAATACCTTCTTATCTGATTTGGAGTCCTTCATCATAGATCTATCCTCACATTGATCTTGAATTAGGGTTTGCATGGATTAATTTGCAGGCTAGATTTCAAATTTTGCATTCATGAAAAGTGCATTTAGGTTGCATTTTTGGCATCTAAAATCATTAAAAAAAATTGAAATTTTTCATTTCATCTTAGTTCTGCATCTTACAACACATAAAACATAAAAATATCAAAAAAATTCCCATTGGGACTCATTCGCCACCCTAGGTGAATCAATCCCTTTTGACCCCTGAATCTGCCTTTTACAAAGTTGAAAGCCCTATTTTTATGCTTATGTTTGCTGCCATCAATTATCCATATCATTTGGTTGAATTTATACATCATGAATTTCATTAGATTTATCTTACATTAGCTCATTTCCTGCATTGTTAAAACTTACATTTGCACTTCCAATCTTTCATCTTTTAGATTATTGCATAGTGTCATCATTAAATTACTTTGTTTGAAATTTGAAAAGTTGCATTTCATCCTTTGTATTTACATTTGATTTTAATTTTTCATACCTTCTCTTACATTTAAATCATTAGAAATAAGCATTATTTACATTCATGGCACTTAGACTTTTGCAATTTTCATTTTCAGCATTAGTTCCTAGTTAATTTAGATCAGATTCATTAGCATATGAAAACAAAAAATAGGAAATGATCCAATTCAAAAAATGATTCAATTTCAAAAAACCATAATATCCAAACCCTTTAGTAGTGATGATTTAGAAATGTTAGATGAACCCCTTAAGGACTTCCTCTCACTTAGATCATCCACTAAAGATTTGACACAAATGGATGCATGCATCAATCATCATGATAATCATAATTGTTCTTCTCCTGATATCTCTCCCATCGGTGATGAAGGTATCTTGATGAAAGAAGACACACTCATTGAAGATCATGAAAATCTTTCTTGTCTTCCTTCTCCTCCCCCTTGGAAAGAAATTATGACATACAAAGCTGAAATCATTGCCACTACCCTACTGAGTCCTCATTCATCTCCCCACACCTCCCCTACTTGTGCAAATCCTTTAGTGAATAAGGATGAACTCATCAATGATCATGACAAACACATTTTTGTGAAGGATATGATTGAGAGCTATGAAAATCCTACCTCTCCTACTCAAGACAACATTATAGGACATGAGGATGTAGGTATAGATAATCATGACAATCAACCCTTTTCTTCTAATATCTTCTCTACACATGAAGAAGATAGTTTAGTGTTAGAAGATATCATGATGGAATATCTATTTGAACAAAAAATTCCAATCATTAGTAACCATGAAACTCCTAGTTATCCTTCCCTTGATGCCTATCCTATGAGCAGTGAAGCTATCTTGCCAAATCCAATTATGACATGTGATGAACATATTAGCTCTCCTCCTAGGTTCGATATTATGGCACATAAGAGTGATACCTTATAGAAATAAAACAACCAAATAAATCCTTCTTCTCATTTCACCACTATTGATACTCAAAAAAATCAAACCCTTAATCATCCCCCTATGTGTGCTAAGAAAAAATCTCACAATACAACCAACCTCATTCTTCCAAATCATGGTCTTCATGATTGTCGTTTCATAGAAATCAACCCATCAAACAAAAATTCACTCAACATCCATGCTATCACTTAATACTCTTCCAAGAAAACTCTAACCTTGGTACATCCTAAATTGATAGATATCTCATTAAACATGTATCAAGCAGAAACTTTTTTTTCTTATCCACATAAATAACATTATTTGTTTCTCCTTTCCATGCAATAGTTGTAGTATCATAGCATACTCACTATTGCATGTTTTGCATCCATTCCAAGGGGAAGCATTTCATCATCCACTCTAGGATCACCCTTGTCCTACATTAAATGGGGGAAAATGGTTAGAAAGCCTTATCACTGTATGTCACTTGCCATTGTCTCTTTTGACTAATTGTTAACCTTTCATGAACATATAAGATCAAGCTTGAGATTTGGATGACATGTCTTAAGATTTCCTCGCATGTGGCATAATCCCTTTCTTCATGATGCAGCTAATCGAAAACATATAACTTGGCATAGTGCTTTTTGAATAAACTCTCATACTCTCTTCTACTTTAAAGAATTTTCTTACAATAATGGTGTTAGCAACTGCTTTAAAGTGGGGGCATACATAGACAACATCTTTGTACAAATTTCATGGTGTGATTTAATTTTTCTTATGATGTGTCCTCTCCTTGGTGGTTTCATTGGGTTTAATTCCTTCCAAGAGTGTACGATCAACTAAAGTGGCCTAATACGAACAAAGCATCCCGTGGATAACGATCTGAAAAGGGAATAATGATCAACTGAAGTGGCTTGATGTGAATGAGGCATCCCATGGATAATGATCTAACACCCTGACTTATCCTCTCTTGGAGACAATAGGAAAAATGCTCACTAAGAAGAAGACCTTACTTCAACAAAGAAAAATCCCCTTTAGCAAAATTCTTTACATACTTTAAACATTTACAAAAAGCATTACAGTGCGGTACCTTATCAATGTTATCAAGAGCATAAATTTGGTATGGTTTGTATAATAGGAAGTCGATACACTAGCGTGACTTTCTCATTATATGGTGGGAAGCTGACACATTGACATAAATTTCTCACTAAACCAGTTCTTTGAGACATCTAACCCTGCAGACAACCTGATGTTTATTGGCCCCAATGTGAGTGAATCTCTGATCCACTTAGGATCTTGGATCTTTGGGGCTTAACTGCTTTCTTGATCTTTGTCATTCTTTGTCATCTACATTTGTACACTCAGATCTCTCTTTAATGTCTACTTTAGTCTGAGTTTCAAGCAAGTTCATCCTCTCACTAAAGTGGGGGCTAAATGTACTATAGAAAAAAGGCAACTTGCTTGATTTGGGGAGTAATTGATGATAAATAAGACTTAATAAGGCCTTGATTTGGTGTTATAGGGTGTTTTTCACATCCACACGAGATCTTGGACCCTTTCAAATGCATTTAATGATGTCTTGTAAAGGTGTTGTAAAGTGTTGTAAAATACTTGCATGCCTCTCTACACTTAATGAACCCATTTTCCTTGAATTCAACATTATAAAATGTATTTAATGAAGGCTTGTAAAATAAGCTTAATGTTAATCTAGTGTTTTAATGTGTCCTACACATTCACATTGGATTTTGTGTCATTCTAGGCTAAGAGGACCTCATTTTAATGTTGTAAAGTGTATCTAATAACACTTTCACATTGAATTTTGTGTCCCAAGCCCTAATTGACCTTTACATCATCACTAATAGGCCCTTGTTACCCCATATTGTGCATCCCAAGGCATAATTTGATGAAATAACTAAAAAATTCATCATATAAGCCTAATTTATGCATTCCCCAACAACCCATCTAGAAAATGGACCCCTCTAGGACTAATTTTCCATATGTGGTGAATGAGTCCCTACCAAGTGAGATTGATTACCCCAAGGTGGTTAATGAGTCCCATTTGGATCAATTTTGAGTTTTGAGAGGGAAACATTAGGTTTTAAGTTTAATTTTTCTTCATGTCATTCTTGGGGATCCAATTTACAAGAAAATAAGGTGAATTTCCTATAAAATCAAGTCTCTAAACCATAATTTATATCTCATAACTCATTCGCACATCTCTTATCATTCATCCATCATTTATCTTCTATCTCAAGTCAAGCAAGTTAGGGTTTCATCATTGCAAATCTTCAAGATAGCTTCCCAAGACATTCAAGGGTAGATTCTTCATGTTTTGTTGTAGAAATTCAAGATCAATCTTCATGAAAAGGAAATAACTCATTATTTCATGTGTCATTACATTTTTTTCTCATTTTGGTTTAATTACCTATAAATGGGTTTGACCAAGGCAAACCCCCATGCCCTAACATTCAACATTTATCTTTCTTGTCTTGTGTATTTGCATATTTAGACATCTTGGAGGTATAGAAACCATTGAATATTGTGTTGAAAATTTTTTCAAGTCATCTCTTCATTGGATAAGGCAAAACATCACCAAAAAGTCACCTTTAGGCCCGAATTTGATAGTTTCAAAACCAGACACCTGGAGCAGTAGAAAGTGCAAATCGAAGGCTCGTGTTTCCACCTTTCAATCTTCAAAAATTAAAAAGTGGACTCACTCACCATGGGTGGTGAATGAGTTCCACTACCAGGCCTTATTTTGGTTTTCTGCATTTTTGGATACCCATTTGTCTGAAATGAGCTTCAGTTCAATTTTCCAAAATTGGGACTAATTTGCCCAAAATGGAAACTAAGACCCACCAAGCCTAATAATTAGGACTAGCAACATTCTAGAATTCATTTCTAGTATTCATCAAGACATCGGGTGCACACTTTCAGTTTCATCCATTTCTATTACAGTTTACTATTCATTTCTAGGTGTTTTGCATTACACGATGTGTTTTCAAATAATTTACATTTCATTGGTTTTGCATTAATAATCAATCTATTTTATTAGTTTATTATGCTTATATCATTACATTTAGGCATAATTCCATCATACATACCTTAGTTTGAGTGAGCCACCTAATTTTGGGGTTTATCTCTCTCCTTTTAGGTGAAAAACCCTAAGAGTGCAAGAGAAGTACATAGATTACAACCTAAAATTGATAGTTCACATAGATTCTCAATTTTCCATGAAGAGTTGATTGAAAATATTTTTCACCAAAAATATTATTTGTATAGATATGAATGGCAGCATTGTGGCTCTACACATGTGCATGGTTTTTTATGGCTTCCAGAAGCCCCAAACATGCACACTCTTGATTGGTCCAATCACCGTGATCTTACCATGGCAAGGAAATTTTTTAATAGATATTTTTTAGATTGGAATCCACATTTACTTGCACAAATATTGCTTAGAATGTATCTTTTTTCTAAATAAAATTATTTCTTACTTTCCATGAGCTAGATTCTTTCCACTAATCCAATCATAAATTATGAATAGTTGTTAAATACAGTTCAAAGGCACACAAAATGCTTTATATATACTTGTTTAAGGAAAAAAGGAGATCAATTACAATGTCAATATAAAGCACCTTGGAAGCAACAACTTACCTCTACATTGACATCTAATGTTGAGTCTAACAAATCCTACAAGCTAGCAAGAAATGATGATCATCTAAATATTCATAGCCCACCCATGCTTGCAATTTGGTGTGCCAATGTTGACTTCCAACTAGTTGTTTCTAGGAAAATTGTATTGAATTATATCTCTAAATATGAAGCTAAGTCTGAGAAGAAATCAGAAAATTGCCTTGATATGTTGAAAATACTTGCAAATACAAATATAGTTGACGATAGAGCACTGCTTGCATATCAAAAATTCATGATGAAACTGTGACATCTCTACATAGGTGACGTACCATATGTTACAGAAATTTCCCCTTCTCACTTCAAGTCGACAATATGTTAATTTGAATGTTGTAAAAAAGGCATGGTTTCATATAAATAAATATGATGTTGATGAAGGCCTACCAACAAATTATGTTCATTGCTATATGCAAAGGCCTCCAAAGTTGGGTTGTTTACCCCTAATTGACTCGGTCCGCTTATATACACATTCAAAGGAGTGCAAAAAGGACAAATGGAAATTGAGACACCAATCTGCAATTGTCCTTGTGTACACGTTGTTCAAGACTGTTCCCTTTGAACATACATAAATATTTGAGACATTTTGTTGGACTAAACTTATGTTATACAAACCTTTCCAAAACATACAAATAGATATAGGTCTTGGAAAAAAAAACATAATACAAAATTGGAAAGTTTTAAAAACAACTAGCTATCATCCTGGGAATGTTAATAGAATTCCAGTTACATCCACAATTGAAGAACAACATGGTAGTGATAGTGATTATTTGAACCATCAACCTTCTATGGATGAATATGAATGGGATTTTTTCTCTCATCTTGGTGCTACTACAAACTTTAGTATAAATCAGCTCTAGTTGTTGGGTAGGTGAGACTTTGATATGAAACATTCATGGAATACAAACCATGTACCTAAACAACTTCATAATATTTTTTGAATTCATCCCATTAGCCAAGGCATAGCGTGAGCAAGCTATGATAAAATTCTCACCTGTAAATACATCAGCCCATTAGCTTTCACCAAAACAATAATTAGCTCTTAAAATTATCCAATCCCATCACATGCAACCTTCGCCCAAAGGCCTTCTCTTCATGATCATTCAAGGAACAACTAGCACTGGAAAGTCCTTTTCCATAAATTGTATAAGAAAACAAATAAACACCTCTGCTACTAGATGCAATAGCCCATTGCTCACATTGGCCCCTACAAGTGTTGTTTCCTACTACATATGCACCTCCACAATCCATACAGCCCTCCAGATTCTGATAAAGGATTTGAATCCTTTGCAAGGCCAGCCATTGACAATATTCCAAGAACAATTTAAATATATTCAATACATTTTCATAGATGAAATGAGTTTTCTAGGCCTGAATTTGTTGCTCAAAATAGATAGTTGTTTGTGCCAAGCATTCCCCGATAACCAAAACCAACCATTTGGTGGTGTTTCTATCATCCTTGTTGGTGATCTTTCCTAGTTTCCACCAGTCATGGATACTCATATTTATGCTTCACGGTCATTTTTGTAGCCTTAAGGAATACTATCACAGTCTTAGTAACATTGGACACTTTTTTCCATCAACAAGGAGATAGCCCTACCCAACAAAAGTTTTGGGAAATCCTCCTCCGTATAATAAATGGTGAGGCTCTCCACAATGACTAGGAAGAGCTTATGAAACAAACAAATAGAATGCTCTCGGCCATAGAAAGAGAAATTTTTTATGTTGCAACATATTTGTTTGCTACAAACAACTTAGTTGCATTCCACAATAAAAAAAATGATCAAACAGTTTAACCTGCCCATAGCCATTAGCACTACTTGAGTAGCACAGCAACATACATTTGATTATAGAGATGAAGGCCTGCTTCTCTGAGAACTGTTGCTTTTTTTTGGTGAACAGGTGATGCTAAAAAAAATTAATGGATTCAAGATGGCCTAGTCAATAGATCCCTTGGTCTTGTTACAACTATTGTGTACAATGCACATTGCAAACTGCCAGATCCAACTGACTATGTTGTTCTTTGGTTCCAAAATTACATTGGCCCACCATGGGACCCACAAAACCCAAAATACATCCCCATCCTAGCTATAACCCGAGGTAGTCGAACACAAATTCCACTCACCATGGCATATGCAATCATAATACATAAAGTACAAGGCTTAACATTGGATAGAGAAACAATAAACATAGGCAACAAAGAAAGGTAAGGGTTTAATTTTACAGTTGTCTCTTATGTTAAATCAATTCAAAAAATCCACATTGATCCAACATTCTCATTTAAGAGATACTCCAGACTAAGCAACAACAAATACACAACTCTGCGTTGCACTAAAGAGGCATGTTTGGAACAGCTCCAACCCCTGCCTAATAGTTTAGTCCCCACTTCATGATCTAGATTATAAAAAGGCTTTCAAATATTTATTCTCACATTAGCTCTAGACCATATACCATCATTTTTTCAGGGATTTTAAGTTAAATTTTTTAGAAACATAGCAAGTAATAACCTGTCCAAAATGGTTATAATGCCAAAGATGCACAAAGATAGTGGGGAACAATAAGCAAAGGGAAAAACTTGTACAAGTCAGTGGCATATTTTGATCATTCCATTCTATTAAAATATATATTCAACTATTCCAAAAACTTTATCAAGAATATTGTATTGTATTTGATTGATTAGTTTTAAATTATGCACCTATGCTTTGTTTTCCATTTTTTGTGCCTATATACTTTGTGTTTTACTACCACATTAAACTGCCCATGTTTATTCAATGCTTTCCATCCTCGTCAGCCTTACATATTAAAGATAATTTTATTCGTGTTCACTATCTTATATACCTTTAGCAATACAGTTTTTGTTAAATTGACTTTCCAAATATGCACACATAAATATTAATTTTCCCACTTCTCATTTGAACATTTCGGTGTTTCATACTTTTTGTATATGGCATTCAGAAGAATATAATTTTTTTTATATTCCACCTATCCATGTTTATCCAAGTTTTTTTAAAATTACATGATGTCAATTCTTTATCAGCATACCTACAATTCTCTTTCAACCGACTTTAACATGCAGTACTCTAAACATACAGTTGCAGGTGTTACAAATTGATACATATGCACATACAAACAACATAAAGTTTCAAAGATGCAAAAAGATACCGACCAATAATAAGTAGAGGCCAAAATTTCTATAATTAAATAATGTGTTTTCAACATTCTAGTATATTAAACTATATATGCACATACTCTAGAAACATTTTCCAAAAAAAAATGTTCAATTTGACTAATAAGTTTAAAATTTTGCAACCATGTTTTGTTTTCCATTTTCTATGCCTATATACCCTAATTTTTGTCATTTTTCCTTCATACTTTTCTTCCACATATTCTTATCTATTCTTGTTAGCTTTTCTATTAGTTTTATTTGATTCAAATAGCTGGAAAAAGTTGATCTACAAAAAAAAAATCCAGAATTTCCCTGTTTCACTCTTCCTATATATTGCCTTTAGAAATATATAGTCTTGTCTACATTGCATTCTTTTCTAATATATATGATAAAACTCCATGCAATTAACCACATGGTTTGGTGGTGGTGGAGGTAGTTTCCTCAATCAATGGAAACAGAATGGTAATTTATTGCAATATTTATTGTTATAGTTTGAGGATGTATATTTTTTTGCTCCCATTGTGAAATAATGCACCGTGGTGATGCTTTGGTAATAGACTATAGAAAAATCCTATCATCCACAAGATTGGAGAGTTTTACAATTATTTCGCTCTATAATTATGTATAACATTTGGCCTCCTATTGTTGTTGTAATTTATTTTGCAATGTATTTTTTTTTTGTTCCATACACATCTAACTAGAGACATGTTTTGATATATTCAAATAAAATGTTGCTTTGCAGTAATATCATGTTGGGGGTCAATGCAAGCATACAAGAACAAGGAGGTATGAAGCCCATCTATCAGACAATTAGTACCTAAAAGATGACCATATTTGTAAGCATAAATAGGGTGTGTTTTATAAATTTATATTTTCTTGAGCTATACATTCAATGCCTTTCTTCTTCCATGGCTAGATAGGCTCCATATATTTTTTGCTATATATATACATCCATGCATGAATTCTTACATGCACTTGACTACAATAAACATAGTCTATTGTACACATTACATTTGTACATGTTTCTACAATTATCTTTTCAGCTTATAAAAAAAATTATCTAGAGATACTGAGAAATTCTATTCATGATTGCACTGATGGAAACCTTGGTGGAAACTTCAAACAAATAGCTGATACATAAATTCCAATTGTTACATGGATTGCTTGTTTTCTATTACTATGTTTCATGATTTTTTTTTTTCCTCGTCTCTTTAAAGCTTCCTGTAACAAGCTCTTCCTTGTTGTAGTTTAGGTCTTGTATTCTTCATCAAACATAACATTGACCTATACCTTTCAACTGGTTTCTATTTCTTTTGGCTCGTGTATGTTTTTCATCCACTAGTTATTGTTCTTTGTTATCTCTGTTCATCTTTGGTGCTATACATATTTTGTACAATAGAGGCTCTATATGAGAAAATCTTCATAGTTTTGGTCTACACCTTCTATTCTCCATATGTTAAAGTTCCATTTAAAATATCTTTTAGATCATCTTCCATTTGAGAAATTGTAAAACAATTGTAACAAAAACACTTGAGAATCATAGGTAAGTGACAGATGATTGAAAACTCACATTGAATAAAACTTTAATAATTATTTTAGGATTATTTTTTGCAACTTTTTGAAGTTGGAGCATTGTTTTTATCTACTATTTGTGACAAAAATATGTAATTTCCATGATATTTTTAGTAATACAACATCATTTGATAGTTTCACACTTTCTTGATTCATATTTGCATAATTTGGTGAAGTTTAATTCATCCTCAATTTCATTGTTTGATGAAAATTGCAAATCTAAGCAAGATTTTATTTTATTACAAATATGATATAATTCTAGCAAGGGACATTACACCATTTCAAAATCTTCTAATAACTAAAAAACCTTTTATTTTTTCAATACATACCTCTTCTTCTAACTCACCATTCAAGAATGCAGACTTTAAATCCATTTGATATAATTTGAAGTATTTATGTGCTACAAAAGCCAAAAACATCCCAATATCTTCCATTCTTGTTACATGTCATTCTAATACATCTTGCAACTATTACATAGACTGCTTGTCTTGTACCAATATGTTTCATGATACTCTTTTTCCCTCATCTATTTGAAGCTCCTTATAACAAACTATTTAGTGTTGTGGTTATTTTGTTTGGATGGAACATGTTATATGCATTCTATCAATATTTTTCATGATATTTATTTCCCCTCATCTATTTGCAGTTTTTGATAACAAGTTTTTCTTCATGGTATTGTTTTTTTAGTTCCCCATAACAAACTGTTCATTGTCATAGTTTTCCTCTTCTATACTACATTTATTTTAAATTTCTATTTAATGTGCTTTTTGTCTATAATATTTAGTGGAAAATAAGTCTCATTCTAATACCTCTTATACAATTATAAAGATGCTTAATAATCACAAGAAAAGGACAGATGATCAGAAACCCACATTAAATACAACTTAAGAGCATGGAGAATACAAGAGGTGAACTACAATAATGAACAATTTGTTATGGGGAAGTGGATATTGATAAAACATAAGCAATCTATGTAACACTTTCCTTTTTAACTCAAAATTCAAGATACACTATTTAGCACTGAATATTATAGACAAACTAGAGAAATTGTAAAAGAACAATTAGAAAAACACTTAAGAATCACAAGTAAATGACAAATGATCGAAAACCCACATTAAACATATTAATACAAGACAAGTAGTGTATGTAAGAGTTGACTTGTGAATTGAAAATTCAAGTTGCATTTTTTTCCAGTAAACCCACATTAAATAGAACTCGTAAAGCCAATGGGTAGCAATAACCTATACAAAATGGATATAACACCAGAGACTTAATTGAAAATTTGAGCTACATTAATTGTAACTAAATATTATAGACAAATAGAGAAATTGTAAAAGAGCTATTAGAATAATACTTAACAGCCACTAAACTATTTTTATCTCCAAAAATTTTATGCTTTCATACTAACCCTCTGCATATATATATAGTCCTATGTTAATGGATATAATTCCAAAGATCATGCATAGAGATAACTAGAAACAATAAATGTAAAGGGAAAAAAATTACTAACCCTGACCATATTTTTTGCGAAAGAAATAATATTTAACTATAATTTCTCTATCCATATAGAGCCATAATCTCTTTGAAGTCTCCAAAATGGGAATAATGCCAAAGATAAAAACATATAACAAGGAATAATAAGTAGAGAATGAAAGGCATGAACAATAAATTAATCATTCTAACACCTCTTATACAATTTATTTACTTGTCTTCAATATTTATTACCAAACAATGTAGCTCAAATCTTGTATCAATATATTTCACAATATTCTTTTTTTCTCATATGTTTGAATTGTAAACCCATCCACAATGGATTTTCTGACAATGCAACCTAATCAATATATTTTCTTGTACATTTCAAAGTGCAATAGTGTCAAAACCCTCCAACCTGCTATCAATCATAGTCATAGGCAATGATTTTTCTAATACTCTGCTATCAAATCAACACCACAGTAGCTCATTCAAGAATTCAACCAAAAACAGAGTAATTTCTTATGACAATGCAGGAGCACAAAACTCTCAACCTAACTCAATTTGATATAAACTCAATCCAATCTTGCTTGTCTTTACAACTAGGACTCAACCTTCCCTTATGAAACCCTTCTTTCACAACACCAAAACTGAGATTAAAGCACAAAACCACTTCTTGATTCATCAAAACACTTTAAACAACAACAAAAAGACTAACTTGATCCTTTTCCCCACTTAGACAACTCAAAAATTAAGACCTTTTTCAAGTAGACTGTCCTAATCAGCAATTAGGCCCTTTTAGGTCACTTAACACAACAATTCCAATCCTCAAACCCATTTCACTTCACCAATGGTACCAAAATGTACAAATATATCTCAAAAAAATAGTTAGACCATTCCTAAATATGTATTCATGGTATTTTATCAAACTCCATTCCTAAACCTTCACTTTGGACTCCAAAATAAGATAGCCACAAGATAGGACAGTCAATAAAACAATGGCTTCAAACTCAAAAATTCACCAAACCCTAACTTCAATAGTCTCACAATACACCTTTCAACTTTTACAAACTCTAATATCAAAGGAGAACACCAAATACACAAACACAGTGCTTAAAATATTCATTGTCCCCTGTTTTACCAGTTTGTACACATAATTTACAAACTTAAGGCATCAAAGAATCAGCCCCATACCTCAACCTTCGCCTCTAACTCTTTGGAATCTCTTAAAAGACATAAAAAACTTCCCTTTCACCAATTTCTAGAAGATTTAAACTGTGAAAATAAGAGAAACATAATTTTTATTACACACTGCATACCCTAGATCGGGGTTTTACCCACCTATCATAAATTTGCAATAACTTCCCTAAAAATGAATGGATTTTAATGAAACAAAATGAAAATTAAAGTAGATTCATAGGTATTTAACTATAAATGAAGGAGGAGAGGTTTTGAGAAATGAATATGGTTGTATATAGGCCTAAAACATAGAAATGTTGGTAAATAACTAAAAAAAAGAGTATTTCATTAATTTAATCTCTCCTACATCATTCCTCATCCAACCTCGAAGTGTGAGAGGCTTAAAAAATATTTTATAAACCTCAAAAAACTCCTCAAACCACCTTTCAACTACCTAACTCTTCACATTCCTCCATTTTACAAATTTGTTGCATTTTTTATAATATTTCTTTAACAACATTTTTCAATTTATGTAACTTTTACACTATGTATCAAATGACCTCAAAATGATTAAATATGACCTAAAACACACTCAAAATAGTATAATACACCTTATAACAATATTAGGACATCATTTTAAAATCAAAACTTGAAGTTTCCTCATGGAGGCATGAATTTGCAAGGGTGCACCTACACCATTCTCTCCAACCAAAAAGAATTCCAAGTCCTCTTGGATTGAATGGAGCAACTTGACTTCATCATTAAATTCTCCTCCTAGTAGTATTATATTCCCTACAACAGCTTTCATCTTCACTTTTGGTTTCGGTTAGTATATGCCAACTTGTTTCTATCTTGTCTTGCCACCTAGATTCTGCTTCTTCGTGCCCTAAAATATTACAATCTCCCTTTGTCCTTCTTCAAACTATTACATCTTTATCTTCAAATTCTTCCCTATCCAAAATATTAGTACTACAAAGAAATCATACATTCTTTCTACAATAATACCTCCATCTTTCTTCAACTCTTTGTAAATCTCCAAGACCAATTCATCCTTGATCTTCTCTTCATCCAATCTTGACACCAACTCAATATCTTCTCCTTCTGAGATCAAGTCCTTTATCTCAATTTCTCCTTCACCTTAATTCTTGGGAAAGGCTACAATATCTTTGTCTTCTTCATCCATGAATTATTCTTTTGCATCTTCAAATGTTTCTTCCTCTTTTATCTTCATTTGTCTTTTCCTTTTGACTATCTTCTGAATGAGCCATACCATCTTCCTTTACACTATCAAATTCCAACTTTGGGCTTGTCTAAGCAATTGCTCCATCCTCAACTAGGACTCTTGGAACTCTAAATCCAATATTCTTATGTCTTGCTTCAATGTTGTTATCTCTCTATCAAACTTCTCTTGCCTCTTTCCCTTTTCTTCTTTCCTCTGCCTACAAATGTCTTCTTAGAAAATCCATATTTACCTTATTCAAGCAAGTCTCTCCTTGCATCTTAGTTCTCTTTACCTCACCTAGGTCTTTCCACTTTCCTTATACCTAGCCTTTTGGTCACCAGGTTCCTTTTCAACCTACAACAACACACACAACAACACAAACACCAAACTCTTTCTCTACCCAGAACTTTCTGAGCTCTGATACCAAACTGATGACAATGCAAGAGCACAAAAATCTCAACATGGCAGAAACTCAATCCAATCTTGTGCGTCCTTGCAACAAGGACTCAACCTTCCCTTAAAAAACCCTTCTTTCATAACACCAAAACTGAGATTAAAGCACAAAACCACTTCTTGATTCTTCAAAACACTTTAAACAACAACAAAAATACTAACTTAATCCTTTTCCCCACTTAGACAACTCAAAAATTGATACTTTTTCAAGTAGATTGTCCTAATCAGCAATTAGGCACTTTTAGGTCACTTAACACAACAACTCCAATATTCAATCCCATTTCACTTCACCAATGGTACCAACATGTACAATTATATTTACAAAACATAGTTAGACCATTCCCAAATTTGTATTCATGATATTTTACCAAAATCCATTCCTAAACCTTCACTTTGGACTCTAAAATAAGACAACCACAAGACAAGACAATCAATAAAACAATGGCTTCAAATTCAAAAATTTACCAAACCCTTTAACTTAAACAGGATAAAAATAAAGCTTTCAACTTTTAAAAACTCTATTACCAAAGGAGAACACCAAATACACAAACAAAGTGCTTAAAATCTTCATTGTCCCCTGTTTTACCAATCTTTACACATAATTTACAGACTAAAGGCATCAAAAAATCAGCCCCATACCTCAACCTTCAACTCTACCTCTTTGGAATCTCTTAAAAGACATAAAAAACTTCCCTTTCACCAATTTCTGGAAGATTTAAACTGTGAAAATAAGAGAAACATAATTTTTATTACACACTACATACCCTAGAACAGGGTTTTACCCACCTATCATAAATTTGCAATAACTTCCCTTAAAATGAATGGATTTTAATGAAACAAAATTAAAATTCAAGTAGATTCATAGAGATTTAATTATAAATGGAGGAGGAGAGGTTTTGAGAAATGAATATGGTTGTATAGAGGCCTGAAACACAGAAATGCAGGTAAATAACTAAAAAATAGAGTATTCCATTAATTTAATCTCTCCTACATCATTCCTCATCCAACCTCGAAGTGTGAGAGGCTTAAAAAATATTTTATAAACCTCAAAAAACTCCTCAAACCACCTTTCAACTACCTAACTCTTCACATTCCTCCATTTTACAAATTTGTTGCATTTTTTATAATATTTCTTTAACATTTTTCAATTTGTGTAACTTTTACACTATGTATCAAATGACCTCAAAATGATTAACTATGACCTAAAACACACTCAAAATAGTATAATACACCTTATTACAATATTAGGACATCATTTTAAAATCAAAACTTGAAGTTTCCTCATGGAGGCATGAATTTGCAACGGTGCACCTACACCATTATCTCCAGCCAAAAAGAATTCCAAGTCCTCTTGGATTGAA
>VDFB02303631.1:0-19738 GCA_007258455.2 Sequoia sempervirens
GTATTCTCTTGGTTCGTTCGCGGTGACAAAAGACTTCATTGAGAAGTCTTGGCGACTTGAATAAGTCACGCCGACAGTCATTGGTGTAGCTCTCGGCGCCCGACGAAACATCTTGGTGAAGTCAAATGTCTTGCCGACTCGGCAAGACATGGGCGATTGGTATGTGGTCTCGGTGAAAGACATAAGTCTTGCCGACTGGTGAATGCAGCGCTCAGGATGACTTAAGACCTCGGTATAAGGTCTTGGCGAAGATGATAAGTCTCGCCGACTCTTCAATGCTTTGGTGTGACATGTTAGGCTGGTGTAAGGTTTTAGCGAAAGACTTAAGTCTTGCCGACTCGATAAGACTTGGATGAGCTCGGTATGAAGTCTCGGCAAAAGACGAATGTCTTACCGACTGTCAGATGCTTCAGTGAAACCTGAGGAGACTAGACGAAACCTTTTGGTGAATGGGAAGTCTTGCTGATGGCAAAGTGGAAATCGATATGCTTTGTGAGCATCGGTAAAACGTCTTGACAACTCGTGGAAGCTATGGCGATATCAATATGAAGACTTTGTGGCATCGGGGAGACACTCTCCCCTGTTAGTGTCTCACCGATATGCCAACAAAGTTTGATCGCCTTTGAACATGTGACCATCCTATGTGGCATCCTACTGGACCAATCAGAGGAAGTGGTTTTCAAACAGATGACGGTTGGATTTTTGCAATAGTTGCAACACTGGAAAAACTGCATGCAAGGAAAAATCTAAAAAGGAATGGAAATTTTCTTCGATGGAGCATTGGCGGATAAGGATGAACAAAAGACAAAAATTAGAATGTGTTAAGATTTAAAGGATCGATTCTGATTTGAAATATGGGATGAGTAAGATTGGATTGATGAGAGCTTTTCTATAACTGAATGAACAGTGAATGAAGCTACTGTGAACTAATACCAGAGAGTTGTATCTTTGATTGTATGTAATTGTTGTTACTGAAATACAAAGAGATTCAGCTTGGTGTGGTGGGTTTTTTCCCGAAAGGGTTTCCCACGTAAATATGTTGTTCATTGTCTTTGAGTATCTTCCCTATTTTTGCAAATCTTTCATGTGTATCTTAATTGAATTGTAATTAGAAAAATTAAAAGTACTTTATGCTTACTCTCTTATGGTTTTGACTATAGGAAAGTTGCTTCCGCACCGTCTGCTTTCCTTACAAGTGGTATCAGAGCCTGGCCAGTTGTGTTATCCTTGTGAGAGGGTTGGGTTTTTTGTGTCAATTCTTTCAAAGGGGAGCTTCAGTAGAGGTCTGAAGTTTAATTACAAATTAAGATGGGAAAGTACATCCTGGCGATGGATATAGAGAATCTTAATGGTAAAATTTTGAGTCAGGAAACTCCAAATGGAAGATCTGCTAGTAGACCAGATCTTGGACCGTCAGAAACCGGAATAATGCCTCAAGGCATGAAGCAAGAGGATTAGACGCTGCGAGGAAAGTCTAAGGGGTTGATAAGGGTTTTATTTGCAGGACTCCTCGCTCTTCCTCAACGCTCAGCGAAGAAAAGACTACCTCTTCCTTGTGGAAAAGACTAGCATCCATTTATCAGGGCAAGTCCTTGGTGAACAAGTTGTTCTTGAGGAAGAAGTTGTGCTCTTTGAGAATGCAAGAGGGAGGATCTATTGCTGATCACTTAAATGCTTTCAACATGTTGATTGCTCAGTTAACATCTATTGGTGTGAAGATTGAAGATGAAGATCACTGCATGTTGTTATGTTCTTTGCCAGATTCTTGGGATCATCTGGTGATGGCTATTAGGAGTATGACATCCACTTTCAAGATGGAAGATGTTGCTTCTTTTTTTTCAGAAGAGATGAGAAGAAAATCTTCTGAGATGACAAAGGAGGCTCTGGCTGTCAAAGGCAGATTGAAGGAGAAAGGCAAGAAGAAGGACAAAAAATCCAGATCAAAATCAAGGGAGATCAAAGTCTCTTGGCAAGAAGTCCAAGGTGAAATGCTAGAATTGTGGCAACCGTCATGTCCAAAAGGATTGCAGGAGAAAAAAGAAGAAGAAGAACTCTTCTCGAAATGATTCTTCTCAGAGGGATGTGACTTCATTGCACGCATGGCTACACGAAAGCATCAAATAATGTCCGCTGATTGATTCGAGCATTCTTTCCATAAGGAAATCTCATAGAGATTGGTTCACAAAAGTATGAAGGAATACAATGGTGGAAAGGGTGTACTTAGCAAGTGATTCATCTTGAAAATTGTTATCGGAAGACAAGAATTCAATTCCCCCGAAGGGAAGAGTAATGGAATCAATGATGGGATCCATATACCGTGTCTAGCTCATAATTTACTGTAAGTGTCAATGATATCGAAAAGGTCATGTCTTCTAGAAATGCATGTAAGATGACCAGAGGTTTATGAGTCAAGGAGGGTGCTCAATTCGGTACCTTGTATGTCGACAAGCTATTCAATGTAAGAAGGTCTCGTAGTTACCAAGGCTACCCATGAGAAAAAGAAGGAAAACATTCCCCGATGGGAGTAAACGCTTCATGGAGGTTAAACTTCCAAAGAGAAAAGACTATTGCTCGCATCACAGGTCACAGATAGTGAAAAGGTTTAAAACCTGGAAAAATAAAAACTCGTAGAAGGGACTGAAGATTGTAACCTTGAGTTCAAATTTTGTAGTATTACATATGGTAAACAACAATTTGTTTCATTTTTATTCTAGTCCTCACAAATCTCGTTTGCTTGATTATATTCCATTCGATGTTTTAGACCAAAGGAATGTTCTTTCCTTTTGTCTAAATCAAGATACTATGTGTCGTTTATTGATGATTATTCAAGGAGAACATTTGTATATTTTCTGAAAAGTAAATCATAAGTGTTCAGTCAGTTTAAGGAATTTAAAAACCTTGTTGAAAATCAGACTAGTAGGAAAATAAAATGCTTAAGGACTGACAATGGCGGTGAGTTTTGTTAAGATGAATTCAAAAGGTACTGTATAGATCATGGGATTAAAAGACATAAGACTACATCTTATACTCCACAACAAAATGGAGTTGCTGAAAGGTTCAACAGGACAGTAATGGAAAGAGCACAAAGTATGCTGAGCAGTGCTGGTTTGGAGGAGAAGTTCTGGGCTGAAGTAGTCTCTACAACATGTTACTTGGTAAATTGTTCTCCTAACTCTGCTCTTGTTGAGAAGACGCCTTTGGAAGCATGGTCTGGAAAGAAGCCCTCTCTGAGACATATTCGTGTCTTTAGCTGTGAGGCATATGCATATGTGCCATTTGAAAAAAGATCTAAGTTGGAAAACAAAGCTGTGAAGTGTATTTTTATTGGCTATAGCATTGGAATAAAATGATACAAGCATTGGAATCCTAAGACTGAGAAGGTTTTGTATAGCAGAAGTGTTATCTTTCATGAGATGAAATCTTCTACATTGGATCTACAGTCAGAGAAGAAATCAGAAAATGAAAAGGTTGTAGCAGGAATTCCTCCGACACCAGATAAAGAGGAATTGAAAAATCAAAATGTACCTGATACTGGGGAAAACTCAAGTAGCTCTGAAGGTTCTGAAGATGATGAAGAACTACCTCAGCCTCAGCCTGTGAGGAGGTCAACTTGTGAAAGAAAGCAACCTGATAGGTATGGGTTTTCTTTAATAGAGTCTACTTGTGCCTATGCTTTAATTTCTAGCACTGATGAACCTAGGACTTTGAAAGAGGCATTTAAAATGTCTGATTCAAATTCTTGGTTGGAAGCCATGAATGAAGAAATGACATCATTAGGAAAAGAATGATAATTGGTTCCATCATTTCTAAAGCAGTAAAAAGCCGGGGCTTCGCAAATGGATATTCAAAAGAAAATTGGTCCGGATGGAAGTGTAGAAAATACAAAGCAAGGCTAGTTGCAAAAAGGTTATTCCTGTGTAGAGGGAATTGATTATGGAGAAATCTTTTCTCCTATAGTTAAGCCGACATCTATTAGACTTTGTCACTTGCAGCAGTGTATGACTTAGAAATTGAACAGATGGATGTGAAGACAACGTTTCTTCATGGTGATCTTGAAGAATAAATTTATATGTCCTAGCTGGAGCACTTTGTGGAAAAAGGTAAGGAAAGACTGGTTTGCAAGGTGAAGAAATATTTGTATGGGTTAAAACAGTCTCCTAGAATGTGGTACCAGAAATTTGACACTTTTTTTTTTCATTGGGATTTGTAAGATCAAAATGTGATCATTGTATATTACAAAAGCTGAAAGTGATCAAGTCCTTATTATCAGACTCTATGTTGATGATATGTTGTTCATAGGCAATAGTAAGCTAATGATTTCTGATCTTAAGTCTCACGGTCTACAAAGTTCAAAATGAAAGATCTTGGTGCAGCTAGGTATATTTTGGGAATGGAAATAACCAAGGACAGGAAGATTAGAAAACTTTGGCTCAGTTAGAGTAAGTATATTAATACTGTTATGGAGAGATTTCCAAAGGATCGACATGTGCTCTGAAGGTTCGGGTTACAGGAACAAAGCTATCTATTGAGGATTGTCCAAAATTCCTATCAGATGGAGGGGATATGACCAATGTACCTTTATGCTAGTGCAGCTTGGCACCTTTATGTATGCAATGGTCCGCATAAATGATATTGCCCGCTAAAGGGGAGTCTTAGTCACGTATGGCTAATCCGGAATAATACATCGATGCTCGTGAAGAGAGTATACTTAGATATCCGGGCGGCAATTTCCATTGGCGCTTTGTGCGTTACCATGGGAACTTGGCTGAACTGCGACTCCCCGATTCTAGGTTGTGCACCTCGGACAGGGGCGGGGATATCGACAGTGAGGGGAAGATCCACCAGTGGATATGTTTTCATGATGAATGGTGGTGCAGTGAGTTGGATGAGCAAGCGGCAGGCTGTAGTCGCTTTTTCCACTACAAAGGCAGAATACATGGCAGCTACACATGCCTGTAAAGAAGCAATCTGGTTAAAACGTTTATGTTCTAACATTGGTTTTGATGCAGGAAAAAATATTATTTACTGTGACAGCCAGAGTGCTATATGTTTGGCAAAGAATCCTACTTTCCATGCCAGGACGAAACATATAGATGTACAGTATCACTTTGTATGAGATATGGTGGAGGATGGAAAGGTCTCTTTGGAGAAAGTGGATACTCTGGAGAATGTTGTAGATGCATTGACAAAGCCTGTGAGCACAGACAAATACAGGTGGTGTGCCAGTTCAATGGGCCTCTTGGCCCATGAATTTCAGTAGTTTGATTATGCCCCGGAGGTGTTAGTAAGATCTTCGTCAAGTGGGAGCTTGTTGGAATATGTGTCTCAATCCTTACTGACATGGAGCTCCTAAAGGGAAAAGTCGCTATGACATTGTTCATTTTGGGTGATTAACTGTTCTAAATCTGCTTGACAGGCTCATGTCGCCAAGACAGAGTTGATGTCTTGCCGAATGAAGTCTATCGCTGTAACTAGGAGCATTCGGCGTGACCTTTTGTCGAATGGAGTTCTCTGGGCAACAGTTTGATCTTATCGGGCTATCTCTAGGGCTTCGGCGAGATGTCCCAGCGAATGGTGTAAGTCTCACCGATAGCTTATAGCTATCGGGCTAACACAAGGTCTCGGGGAGATCTCAGTGAGAAGGTAAGTCTTGCCGATGGGAGTATTCTCTTGGTTCGTTCACGGTGACAAAAGAATTCACTGAGAAGTCTTGGCGACTTGAATAAGTCACACCGACAGTCATCGGTGTAGCTCTCGGTGCCCGGAAAAACGTCTTGGCGAAGTCAAATGTCTTGCCGACTCGGCAAGACATGGGTGATTGGTATGTGGTCTCAGCGAAAGACATAAGTCTTGCCGACTGGTGAATGCAGCGCTCAGGATGACTTAAGACCTCGGTATAAGGTCTTGGCGAAGACAATAAGTCTCGCCGACTCTTCAATGCTTCAGTGTGACATGTTAGGCCGGTGTAAGGTCTTAGCAAAAGACTTAAGTCTTGCTGACTCGGTAAGACTTGGATGAGCTTGGTATGAAGTCTCGGCGAAAGACGAATGTCTTGCCAACTGTCAGATGCTTCGGTGAAACCTGAGGAGACTCGATGAAACCTTTTGGTGAATGGGAAGTCTTGCCGATGGCAAAGTGGAAATCGATATGCTTTGTGAGCATCGGTAAAACGTCTTGACGACTCGTGGAAGCTATGGCGATATCGATATGAATACTTTGTGGCATCGGGGAGATACTGTTAGTGTCTCACTGATATGCCAACAAAGTTTGATCTCCTTTGACCGTGTGACCATCCTATGTGGCATCCCGCTGGACCAATTAGAGGAAATGGTTTTCAAACAGATGACGGTTGGATTTTTGCAACAGTTGCAACACTGGAAAAACTGCATGCAAGGAAAAATCTGAAAAGGCATGGAAACTTTCTTCGATGGAGCATTGGCGGATAAGGATGAACAAAAGACAAAAATCATAATGTGTTAAGATTTAAAGGATCGATTCTGATTTGAAATATGGGATGAGTAAGATCGAATTGATGAGAGCTTTTCTATAACTGAATGAACAGTGAATGAAGCTACTGTGAACTAATACCAGAGAGTTGTATCTCTGATTGTATGTAATTGTTGTTACTGAAATACAAAGAGATTCAGCTTGGTGTGTTGGGTTTTTTCCCGAAAGGGTTTCCCACATAAATATGTTGTTCATTTTCTTTGAGTATATTCTTTGTTTCTGCAAATCTTTCATGTGTATCTTAATTGAATTGTAATTAGAAAAATTAAAAGTACTGTATGCTTACTCTCTTGTGGTTTTGACGTTAGGAAAGTTGCTTCCACACTATCTACTTTCCTTACAGTTAGCACCTTTTTGGCATGTTACGACCTTTTCTAGTACACACATGGCCTTTCAAGCTACTCCAATGAATAGGTGAAAAAGTGTATAAAAAACTAGTGAGAGTTATGAATTGTTAGGGTTGAGAAAAATCCATACCTTAAACACTTGGTCCACATGTTTGGAGTCAAACATGGAGAGGAACTCATATTGTAGAGGTATATGGATTGGGGAGGTTCCAAAGGGAAATATCAAAAATAAGTTCAAATTTCTAAAATTTCAAGTATTGGGGGTTAGGAGTACCTCATGACAGGTACTAAGGTGATATGGAAGGGAGGAAATCCAACTCTAAAAGGAAATGCAAAGGGATCGATAGAGTTTTTGGGAATTGGGGAAGGTATGAAAAGGATGCATGGGAGAAGTGAAGATTGCAACCTCGACTTCGATAAATAAATGAAAAATTTAAAGCTCGAGACTTTGGGAGGAACCAAATGAGGTATCTTGGTTAGGGATAGTCAAATTTTTTAGTTTGAAAACCTTAGGAAATTTTTTTATAGAAAAGACCAGGATGATGGGGTGAAGATGGAAGGGGTACTTTAGGAAGGGGAAACTTGAAGACCTAATATAAAACATAAGAATTAGGAATTTTAGTGAAAATGATTGGGGATTGAAGATTTGGGATGCCAATGCAATGGCATCGGAGAAGGTTTAAGTTTGATATTAGAGATGAAAATTTTCTAAGGCATACTCACAAGGATGCGAGGAAATAGGTGAAAGGTATGACATCAAGGAAAATTTCAAAAGGTCACAAGCTTGAAAAAACATAGAAAAAACTCAAAAAATGTTCTAGACTTGGCACTTTCATAGAAATAAGTAGATTTTTACATAATGAGTGTACACAAGGGTTTAAACTCAAGAAAAACATAGAAATTAAAACCCATATAATTAATTCTAAAATTGGATATAATCATTGGCCAAAATAAACCTAAGTGAACAAACAAAGAGGGAATCAATGAAAATTTGACACTAAAATATTTTTCCAATATAGTTTAACCAAAAAATGTTATGCAGGAATATATTTGTATTCATAGTTCTCACAAGGTAAGAATAAGTATATAAATTCACATAGAGAAAGGGCCAATGAGGTTTCTTGAGGAGTGATATGCTTTGGGTAAAATCTTAGGTTTCTTTCAAATTTGAGTGCGAGACTAGAGTGGCATTTTCCACTTTCTTGGGGTGGCTATTAGTCTAGACATAGGACAAGAGGATGAACATGCACATGCCTACACAAATAAACAACGTCCTAACATTTTGGGTCTATTGTTAGGGAACATAAATCTTGTTGAATTCCAATTCCTAGAGAGTTTAAATTCACTTATGTGATTGAAGTCAAAGTACATGAAAAACTAGAAAGGAAGGGTGATCATGCATCTTAGATGCTTGTTATGTAAAGCCTTTGTTGGATTTACAAAAAAAAAATTGAATACCTTTGCAAGAAGTTTTGGAACTAGGAAAGTGCATGAAGTTTGAGTTTGAAATTTCCATGAATTTAGTAAGGCTCTGAGATATGCCATGCTTTGTATTATACGATAAATAGAGGTATAGGATAATTTTTGAGTCAAAATGGAAATGAAACTATATGTACTATCCATTGTTAAATCTAGTTGAAGAATTGTTTAGACATGGTTGAATTTGTTTGGAAATACATAGCTAAGCCCAAAGCAAATCCTATAACTTGGTTGGAGAATAAAAGTTATGATGCTTTTATAAAGTTTTCTTTGTTGAGCTCTTTGAGCTAATTTTCAAATAAATTTTTGCATAGAATCAAATTTTCTTCAAAAAAATTGGGATGAAAATTTGCATAGACTGTGTAGGTCACAAAGTAATTAAGTTTAAATTAGAGATATTGATTTTTGGTGGGAAAGTGCCTTGTAAGGCTACTTTTTAGAGATTGTAGTAACCACATGCTCATGTCTAGAGGAAGCTACATTATAGTTTTTAGGGGAATTGAGAGGTAAATTTGTTGTCACATTTCACTTTGGACAAAGAAGCTAATAATATATTTGAGAATGGAAAGCTAAATCATATTGCATTGAAATATGCTAAAGGAAGAGGATATTGGTGTAAGAAAGGGCATTGAATTGATGAATGAAAATGAAAATGAGCTAAGTGAAGAATACAAGAAATTAATTTCATATAGAGAGAAGTGTTCAAAGTTTTTGCTAGAGATGGATTTTGAAGAGGAGATTTATAGTTTAAAGAAACTATGAAGACCCAAGAGAAAGTGGGATTTTTTTTTAATTAACCTAGTGGAAGAGTACCACAACTAAGCTAGCCAAAGAAGGAACACATGATACCTATGGGTAGTGAAGATGGTCTTGATTAGCTAGGAGATGAAGGGTTGCACCAAGATATTATTAAAATTGAGACAAAGGAGAGCGAGAGGCTCAAACATACAATTTAGTTATTCATCTTCAATGCTTACATCATTACATTCTATGGATTTATAAATCCTTTCTTCCTTCTAACTACCCAAACCACTAAATACCAACTAACACATAACTAATAACTAACTAGAAATTAACATCTAATAAATCAAAATTAACATGTTAATTTATTATTTATTACATTATTCTATTCCATGGACCAATAATTTCTAACACCACCCTTTAGTGCTGCCATAGAGACTTTATTTTGGTGTTGCAATATCGAAAAATTGGCTTGTCTCATATTTGCATCCTTCAATGATTTTTTTTCTTTGGATGTTGGTTTCTACCAATAATTCATCTGATTACAATTTGCAAATACATAATCTATTACACCCTTATGGCTCCATAAAAAAATATAATTGGGAGTAACCATTCAAATGCCTCTATCTTTTGAATCAAACTGTGAATTAAATATCGATAATATCATCAAATAGTTTTTGAATTTTGGTATCCTCTTCATATTTCCAAAATATTTTGAATTCTAAATTTCATTAAGCAATGAGAAAGATATCATAGTTTTAGTGAGACCATGTTAAACTACCATTTTAAAATTAGAACAATGTACCAACAATAAAATGTCACCTAATGAGAACATGATTCCTCCTTTGCATAGCTTGACTATCCATAAAAGAGTACCATAATATATCCATACCAATCTTGGAGAAAAAAAATTCATAACTGAAAGATAAAAAAAATCTTCTCAATCATCTTAACCTCTTACACTTTTCTGCAACACCTTTGATTTTTACAACTTTGAATGCAGTTTTTTAATTTTCATTTTAATATGAAATGAACAAAATAGAGTGAAAAATATAAAAAGACTAAAAAATATGGAGAGAGGAGAGAAACCAAATGGAGGAACACGATGGAGAAAGAAGAGAAACCAAATACAAATGGATGCTGAAGCTAGCATATTTGCATTTGGTTTGCACTATGCCTCTGTTGACAAAATGTAAGAATGATATGCAGATAGATGATGAAGCCAAAAAATTTACATGTGGTTTGCACTACTCTTCTAGTGAAAAAATTCAAGAATGGTGGATGGGTGTTGGTTAACAAATTATGCACTTTCTGAAAACTCAAATTCTTAACTCTATTACCCAAATTAAATGCATATCAATTGCAAATAGTTGAGTAAACTATTTCTATGGGATATAGTTTCTCCCTAAATTTTATGAGGTACAACTCCCTCTTATGATGAATAATTTTTTTTAAATTAAATTTAAATGGGGTACACTTTTAACCAGAAAGTAGGAAAGGAAAAGTATCAAATTCTTCTACTTTGTTTTCAGAAAATTGAAAATAGATAAATCGCAATAATAGAAGTGCATAGCACAAAAACTACTTCACATCCCATGAAATGTAAACTAAAATCTTATAACCAAAGATGATATCGAAATAAAAATGGATCAAACAAATAATGAAAATTATACATTCACAAATAAATACAATAACTTCAGAAATTAATGAGAACACACAGATTATGATAATTTCATTCATTCATTCAATGATCCCAAACTATACGTCCACAAACGTAAGATCTCTAGTTTCATGTATCTATATTCAAAAAATGTTAAGAGAGTTTTCAGTTGCATCATATTACATATATAAAAAACCTAGAGTAAATGCTTCTTGAAATAACTGTCAAATATAAGTCTTTTTGACTTTAATAGAATATAAAAACTCATATGAAATATTTGAGTAAATAAAAGAGACTATTGTTGAGGTGGAATGTTTTTGGTAACTCCTCTAGATGACTGGGCAATTGATGCAACAACTTTGGATTGGTAGGCTTAAAACACCTTTACTACAGGAGGCATGTCACCATGCTGAGGGATCTTTGCATTTTTAGTTTGTAATTTCTAGAGAGCCTTGTTAGCTCTTACTGCCTTGATCTTCCCTGAGTATGTCATTGTAATTCCACCAAACTGGAATAATGCCAAGTCAATGCCATTGAGCCTCTTCATGCTTTCCACATTGTATATTTATTTGTCATAGAGGATCTCAACTATTCCTTTAAATCTTCCCTTCAACATCTCCTCATCTTCATCATTAGGATTCCCCTCTTTTTTGAGATAAATGCCGATGCCCAAAAGCTTTTTCTGAATCTCATCTCTCATTGTATAACACTCATTAAGTGCCTTGCCTTGTTTTAGAATAAAAAGTTTCCATTTGATGTTCCTCTTCCACATAACACATTTGTTATTGTAGACATCTAATTTGATCACTTCCATATGATCAAACACGTCTCCTTATTCGTCCAGTTGCTTATCCCATCTGTTAATATTAATTAAACCATTTGTTTAATTAATACCTTGCATCTTACATAGGGTCCTAAAGTATTTAATTTAATGAATACTTTACCCCTCTTCCTCCTCTAAATTAAATAAGTATACCATTTTATTTAATTTAGTCATATTCCCCTTTTGGAATTAAAATTCATTTTTTTAATTCCTCTTTTCTCTCTCATGGTCACATCCTCCAAATTTTGCAAGTTGGTCTCTAATCCATCTTAATTATTTCATCTTCTTCTAATTAACTAGGGTTAGCATGTGCACACCCTTAATCATCATTAGGGTCACATCCTCCATAATCTCCCACTTGCTTCTAATGAATCATTAGTCCATCTAACTAAGTACTTGCACAACCTTAATCATTTGGTTAGTCTAAACTAATCCTCCTCCCATTTATGGCATGTGTCCTTAAGTCAACCTTATTAAAGGCTTTCTCCTTTTGGGCAAGGCACTCCACTTCCCCATGTGAATTTTTAATTCACCTTTTAATCCCCCAAGGCACTCAAAAGGAATTTTTAATTCCTTCACTTCTTCCCACATGTCCTTCACTTATTCTTTATTCTTTCCCATCTCCCCATGAGAATATTTGAGGAATTTTTAATTCCTCACATGTCCTCTCACCCACATGGAGACAAGGACCTCCTTTATGAGGAGATCTTGTCCAATCCCAAGGTACTTTGTACCCCCCTCTATGTCATGTACTTCTCTTTCCACCTCATGTCCACTTCACCTTTTAGGGCAACATCACATGCCACATGTCAAGATGTGAGGGCTTGTGAGTTCTCAACTCACCTTAGCCCTACATCTTGATATTTGGTGGCTCAATCTTGGCCATCCATTTCTTCTAGGAATTCTCAAAATTCTTATAAATACCCCCTCTTTTCTCTCATTTTAGAGGAGATTATTTTGCTAGCCAAACTCTTGCAATTTTATTTCTCAATCCACACTTAGCCATTTTCATGTTTTCATCCACTTGCACTCATCCTCACAACATCATTTAGCTTGCATCTTGTGCCATCCAAGGAGCATACACATCAAATATCGAAGGGCCAACCAAAGGATCGATTCGAGACAAGGTATAAGGTTCCATTTGTTGCTTTTATCTTGTGTTGTTTCCAACTTAGGCTAATCTTGAGGTGTAGGTTGTTTTGGTGTTTATTTGCACTCTTTTGTTTGCTGCTCATTTTCTAACGCTTATATTTGACCTATCACATTTCTGGCACGCCCAGTGGGACCCACAAATGGGTCTCTTTCTTTCACGTTTGTTGTTTTTTGCATTTTTGCAGGTCCGGGTTACAGAGTGGCGGACTTGTCCTAAAGTGGCGGTCCTGTCCTGAAGTGGCGAACCTGTCCTAAAGTGGCGGACCTGTCATGATAGAGTGGAAGACCTGTCCTAAAGTGGCAGACATGTCCTAAAGTGGCGGACCTATCCTAAAGTGGCGGACCTGTCCTGACAGAGTGGCAGACCTATCCTGACAGAGTGGCAGACCTGTCCCTGCAGAGTGGCGGACCTGTCCTCCCGAAGGTGAAATTTCAAGTTTTTGCCGATTGTCTTTTAGAAAATTAGGCACATAGTTTAATTAAAAGGGTCAATAAACCTTGTTTGGCATGTTTGAGGAAGGCTATTTGATGTATCCAATCCCCTTGCGCCATTTGGCGATCCTGGGTGACGAGAAATTGTAGCTTTCCAAGTCCTTTGAGTCACCCATTTTTTTTATTTTCTTAGCGGGACCTGCTTGGGGATTTCATCACCCCAAGGGACGATTCCAACCACGTGTACCAGTGGGGTATATAAAGGGGGGAGAGCAAAAGTTGTACCTCAATCCAACCACGTTGTAATTGGCGAAAGGTGCTGTCACAATAGTGGTTTACAATTCCTGAGAGGAACGGATTTTAGCTGAAATCACATATTTTTAGAAAATATAATGATTTAAGCCTTAAAAAGTTCCATTTTAAGGATTCCAATTGAAGAGGGTTTGATCAAATCACCTTAGATCAAACCCCCTTGGATAGAACCTCGCTAGTTTTAAACCATACCTATAAATGCGTCTCCTTTACACCTATCAAAATGCTGATAAAAAATCACTTTTGATTTAGCTTTTCGGGGATCAAATGAATTCATTTAAAATTTATTTCAAATGATTATGGTATTCCTCAGAACAAGCTATCCAATGAATATAATTTTAATATGTTTTGGTTTTGTTATGTATTTATTTTTAAGTTTTATTAAACATAGGTTTTTCATCGAAAATGAATTTATTTGTTCTTCACATGTGGACAAATAGAAGATTATCAAAAAAAAAAAATTAAAAATATGAGTGCACCAGATATTGAAGTCCTTGATCCAACAAAAAATTAAATTAAATTTTTGACATATACAAAAAAGTTACGCTATATAATCAGTTGTTCAATTGAATTCGCTTTTACTTTGAAACTTGATTAAGGAAAAAATATTCAATAAAAAAATATCTAACCAAGTGGAAAACACTAGATATTAGAGTTACAAATCTAAATTTGAAAGAATTAGAATTTTACCCTTCATGGAAAAAAAGTTATGCTATATACCTGGCGTCACTTTTAAAAAATGTTGTTTTATGAAAAAATCAATTTTCGTGGGAGATGGAAAAAGAAGTGCAATTTGATTCCAAATTTTTTTTAAATTTTTTTTTTAGAATCTACAGCCAAAATTTGATGAGACTCTAGTTTGCACTATCTTCAAATTCCTCACAGTTTAGCTGCTATAGGTGCCCAAATGTGAAGATTTAGTTAAAAATAATAATTTCAGTGTCCAGTTTGGCCAAAAATTGTAAACCACTATTATGGGATCACCCGAAGCGTCGGGATGACGTGAAGAGTTGGTCCGAGCCTTTAGTATCTCGCTAAGGTTCCTGACTCATGCTTGTAACAGGTTGGTGTTCACGGTTTGGGCATCACGTACCGGGTGTATATCGAGGACTCCTTAGCAACCATGTTCATCCTAGAGTAGAAGACTTTGTTTGCCATACCCATCTCTACTAATCTTAGGGTTGTGCTGTTTAAATTATCTTTCTCGTGCAAAACCAGTCATTATCAGTTTGGCCAAATTCTTTTCATGTTTGCTATATTTTGGGTCCTTTGCTTTACCCATCCATCAAAAAGTCAAGCCTAAACTTATCCTTCGGCGGACCTATCCTAATCCTTTGGCGGACCTGTCCTTACAAAGTGGCGGACCTGTCCTAACAGAGTGGCAGACCTGTCCTAACAGAGTGGCGGACCTGTCCTTACAAAGTGGTGGACCTGACCTTTGGTCAACCTATATTATCACTTGGCACCCCTTGTCTCTCTGTTTTGAGCATCGATACGATCATCCACCATCCTAAACGAACATCCGAACGTCCGTTCTGAGTCTTCATACCCTCGTTTCGAGAGTCATTCATCCCGAACACTCTTTTGCTTGTTCCGAGCTCCCATTCCTTCGTTCTGAGAGCCAATCATCTGTCCTCTGACACTCCCCATCCGTCCTAAATCCGCTTTCATCTCCGATCCCTGTTATTCCATATAAGCCCTGTTGGAGTTGTCATCCGAGTTGACCTAGGTGTTCATCCTTAATCTTAGTCATCGTAACTGACTTAGGATCGCTATCCATCTTAGGTCGGTCATCCTTCTCGACCCAATCAATTCGCTTCTATCTCAAGTTGGATTCGGTGTCTTTATCACACATCCACTCGTCAATTAAACACCTAGTGTTACCAAGGATCCTCCTTAAACTCGGTTGTGGATTTCGGTCTTCATCATATCCATCATCAAATCAATCTTAATCATTAGATCAATCCAACCCCCACATCATCAAATCCATCTGGATCAAGATCCAAAACCTAGACTAATCCAGTGTCTACCAATCAATCCAATCCGCTTTCATCAAATCAATCCACGTCGGCCTGACCGATCGTCATCAGCTAAATCACCCATCAAATTGAATCAATCTTTCATCATCCAGGTCTTTCTAATATCTTGATCCATCTCATCATCTTGCATGCCCGTTCAGACTCGGTCACAGGCAAAGAAGATGGCCGACCAACAAGCCCTGAATGCCCAATCAAACGACCCTCAAAATCCCACCAACACAGTCAACATCTCATCAGATCCTAACTATGGTGCTAACATCCCTCATGATCCCCACAATGGAACCTCATCACAATCCAACGTGGATGGTCAAAACACGTCACCACCTGGGGAGGAAAACATGGCTGACCAACCTGAGCTCACATTTGAGGAACACTTCAGCAACCCTGTTAATGCACAAATGACAGAACGCCTTCTCGAAAGACATGGTGACAAAATCTTGGCTCACTTGATTGACAAAGGTGTCAAGCTGCCGTCAGGTGTCGACTTATCCAAATATGGCACCTCCACATCTAATGTACCCCAAGGTTCACATGACATCCCAGGTAGCTCATATGTCCCCAATGTTCCTTCCGTAGAAGGTTGGCATCAACCTGAATTCGGCAACGCTATTCTGTATCCTGTTGGAAATCCCATGTATCCCACCATTTCAGTCACAGGGACACCACAAGCCATTGATCCCAATGATCCTTTTGCCTATGGCATGTCGTAAAACGTCCCACAACCACAACCACTAATGCTACCAGCACCACCCCCCTCAAACCCGCCTCCTGCCAACACTGGGGGCAGCCCTTTTGCTACCTTGCCCCCACCTCCTGGGGCTACAAATCCTCCACCATCATCATTCATATCCCAACAACTGTCCCAATCCAACATTCCTCCACCATCGTCATTCGTATCCCAACAACCTCCCCAATCCTATGCTCCCGCTAGCGCTCAACAACCTCCCTCGCAAAACATCTCAACCACACCTCGACCTCAACAACAACCATTGGTCAATCCTTTATTTTCAACACAACCACCACCGCATACATCACAAGGAAATCAACCTCGGCCTTTAGCCCCGACCATATCTCCCTTCCTTGCATCCATCTTGCGCCCGCATGCGCAACCACCACATAACATCCCATCTCACCCAACACAGCCACCAACAACGCACCAACAACCACCCCATCATTACAATTATTATAGCCAACAACAATATCAACAACAACCGTCTTATGTGGCCTCGCAACAGTCACATCTGCACCCCCAATATCCACAAACCAATCAACAACACCTTCTCCATACTTCCCAACAGTACGCCATCCATAACTACCCAACCAATTCATATCCCGCCTCACAACAACAACCTCTTTATCAACAAGGTCCCTTGACATATCAACAGGGGATACTGCCTCCTCATTATCCATACAACCATCCCCAAGTGTCATCTCAAAATCCACAATCGTCCTACCATCAATACCCATCCGACACATCAGCCAGTGCAGACATACTAGAAATCAAAGCCGCTCTGAAAGATCTTCAGGCAGGGACTAGCAAACAATCATTCAAGTTCGAAGATATATGCCCATATCTGTTTGATCCCTCCATCTCATTGATTCCGTTCCCCAAACATTTTGAAATGCTAAAGTTTGACAAATATAAGGGGAACAAAGATCCTAAGGCCCACTTACAGGAGTTTTACTCCTAGTGTCAAGAAGTTATCCACAATGACAACTATCTTTTGCACCTGTTTCCTCGGAGTCTGGAAAGCAACGCCCTAGGGTGGTTCATGACCCTCAAAAAGGGATCTATAAAATCTTTTGCAGACCTGTCGAAAAATTTTGTCTCCTACTTCTCCTTCAACTTGGAGAAAGATACCGATACCTTAGATCTCCTCAAAGAGAAACAACGTGAAGGGGAAACCTTTACCAATTACCTCCAAAGGTGGCGTGCCTTAGCAAGCCGAATGAAAACCCCTTTGAAAGAAAAGGACATGGTCAGCCTCTTCGTGGAGAACTCTCATCCTGACATGGCTCATAACTTCCGATTACATTGTGTCACCACTTTCGCAGAGGTAGTAGAGAAGGGACCCATCCTTGAGCGTGCCCTTGTTGCCAAGGGGCACATCAAAATATATAATCAAGATAAGGAAAGGTCATTCAACGACAAGCCACGTTTTTGGAACAAGAAAAAAAACACAGTAAATGATGGTGTTACTGATACCAAACATGTCCACGTGGCCAACACATCCCAGAGACAACAACAATCCATACCTAATGCCATATCTGTACCGCAAGGGACACCCCACCCTACCCAACAGTCCAATCAAAATAACCAAGGGAACACTAAACGCCAGATTCTCAACTAGGAGAACCCTTGAGTGTCATCTTCAATAAGCCGTTATAGATCAGTTATCCGATCACGCACTTCCACACAAGCCACTTGACGAATCCAAACCTAAGCCCGCATGGTTTAGGGAAAATGAATATTGTGAGTTCCATAAAATCAAAGGACACTCTTTGAATAAGTGTCAGGGTTTGAAAAACTACGTCCAAGATCTCATAGATCGAGGGGATATCAAGGTTGACCCCAGTCAAGCTCTGTCGTCCAATGCTCAATTGTAGATATATCAAAACGCCTTTCCAAACCATAATCAAGGCCCGAGCACCTCCAACAGTAATCCTCAAAACAACAGCACAAATAACGGAAGCTATAAGAATGTACCCCTCAATTACGAGGGTGTTATTCATTACATTGAGCAGGTAGAACCTCATGTATCCATGATACATGTCAAAGCTAAAGACCCTCAATGTGCTGTTACTACACGACGAGCCCGTATCACCGTTCCTGCAACCTCTGCACCCGCTCAATCGACTCCTGTAACCTCCCAGTACAACGTCCTTGATCACTTAGGAAAGACCCCTGCACATATCTCCATTTTGGATTTACTTAAGTCTTCCCCTGTGCATCAAGAAATCCTCAACAGAGCCCTGGAGGAAACCCATGTGCCTAATAACATTGATCCTACACAGTTCCAAGCCTTGGTAGGACACCTAGCCTCATCTCACCAACTGCACTTCAGCCAAAACAATATGCCCAACATTGATGTCAATCACAATCGCCCCTTACATATTGAAGTCATGGTTGCCCGGCATAAAATAAAAAGAGTCTTGGTAGATAATGGCTCTGCCCTCAACTTGTGCACTCTAAAATTCATAAAAAAGGTGGGGTATACTCAAGCGGATTTGAGTAATCAGATCATCACAATCAAGGTTTATGATAATGTAGAAAGGAATTCAGAAGGGATCATCAATCTTCCTGTCCAAGTGGGACTAGTGGTTCAGTACATTACCTGCCATGTCCTTGATCTGGACTTGCCATATAATCTCCTCCTCAGCCGTCCATGGCTCCATGCTATGCAAGCCGTCCCCTCCACCTACCATCAGTGCCTAAAATTCCCAGTCAATGGACAAGAGGTCACCATCTATGCCGACCCTCAACCATTTGAATATTGCTGCGCTTTAGAAGTGTCATTTCCCCATTTACATTATTGTCCTGGGGTTGAAATGGGGGCATCCCAGTCATCATCCGCTAATCCACCATCCACCATGATAACCACTCCATCCTCCACCACTGATCCTACAGTCACAAAAGTCCAAATCATTGACAAAGGGTGTGGCGAGTACGGAATGCATACTGCTCTTAATGTAGCGACCATGCCGCCATCACCACAAGAGTATGGTCAACCTTCGCATGCTACCCCAAAGGAAGACAAGACCGTCACCTTCAGGAGTAAGAACATCCCTACCACCACTTTTAGATCCCCAAGTATCAAGATAGATGCGCCAGAAGAGGACATAAGCCAATGGGTCTACCAAGAGGAACCCCAGCCGGAAACTCCTCTAAAGGAATACTTTCAAGAAAAGTACCCCTGGCCAACAAAGTTCATGGAAACACATAACTATCAAGGCAGGGGCCTAGGAAAAGAAGAACAAGGGCGGTTGCAACCCATTGATATGTCTCAGCTAACAAAAACCATGGGCATTGGGTATGACAGAAAGCAGAAAGGCTCTGAAACATCGTCTAATGCTTCCAATAGTGTCGCTGTGGACAAGGGCTTATTGGAAGACATACCCGAGGAGGAATCCATCATACGTGCGTACGATGACGTCGATCACACCAACCTATCATCTATGTTCGAATGCCTATCCGTCTGCACTATTAGCTTATCCCTTTGTCACCCTGAGCTTATTGATTGGGACC
>VDFB02303632.1:0-20586 GCA_007258455.2 Sequoia sempervirens
CAAGCCCTCTTCAATTGGAATCCTTAAAATGGAACTTTTAAGGCTTAAATCATTATATTTTCTAAAAATATGTGATTTCAGCTAAAGTCATTCCTCTCAAAATTATGTAAAGCCACTATTATGGCCGACACCCCATAGAAATAAGAAAAATAAGAAAAACAAAAGATACCATCTACCCTTCAATGTTTGCATGGAAGGGAAAAGGAATTGATAATCCCATTAAAGTTGAAACTATAAGTCTAAAATATTTTGGTCCAACCATGGCAATTGTAGAAATCTTACATAATCAAAGCACTAATGTCTTCCAAAGATGAGACCAAATCCTCATGGCAATGTGATAAGCAAAAAGGAAGTAGCCAAATAAGCAAATGAAACCTCTCTAAAGAAAATTTTAAAGATTTTCAATGGTGGAGGAGGGGAGTAGACCACTTCACAAGTCTTTTACAAACTTGAAGAAGGGAAGAAAAGGATTATGTAAAGGACCATCTTTGCATGTTCAAGATATTTAGGTGAGGAAAGCATAGGTCCAAAGTGAACAGTATTCCATAAATCTTTCTTGTATCCATTATTTTTTTTCATTCTAAAACAGAGATCATGTATTTCACTCAAGTTGGAATCTTCTCCCATGCTCACTTTTTTGGAAAATTAATTGTTGTGTGACTGTGTTGGAGGAGGCATGTAATCAAGAAAGGGTCAGAATTATCCAAAATGAAGGCAAGTTACAAGGACCTCTCATCAACTCATTCTTTTTGGTAAAGTGGTAAAATACATTAAAGGAGATTAAAAACTTGGGATTGCTAGGCCCCAATCAAATTAGTTGGATTGGACACGAATATTTGGTATTTCTATTTAAAATTTACATTGATATCCCTAAAAGCCTCAAAAGACCAAAAAGAGAGTTGTGAGTAGACAATACTTGACCTACAACTGAAGAAAATGACCAAGATAAACTTTCTAAATACCTTTCTACTAATATCATCACGATAATTGGGTGGGGGCCCTAGCTGGGTTGGCTAAGTATTTCCTATTAGGAGGTTGGTCATGAGTTCTAGTCTCCCCATCCTATGGTACGGAGGAGCATGTCATGCCACCGATCTTTGCGGTCATGTTAAAAATTTACTACTAGGGTGTCTTTGGAGTTTATAGGGGCAAATTGCTATATACAAACCTGATTTCTGCGGCTTAAAAAATAAAAATATCATACTAATAATTATTCATATAACAAAAATTGCATTTTTTTTTTTTGGATTGCATACACCTGTAGAAAGAAAGTGTGTTACTTCATACAATTATATAAAGAAAGACTACAATTGTTGAATGATTGCATACATCTGTAGAAAGAAAGCATACAAATATTGAATTTTAGCATACAATTGTTACTTTTTTCATCAATAGATAATTGTGTGGTGTTGAGGAATGTTTGTAAAATGTGCTTAAAATGTGTGCCTCTTCAATTTACTTCTATCCTATCTAATTTACTTAAGATCTCAGGGATAATATATACTATATGTGGATGCAAATCTTTTAACGGTGTAAATGGTTATGAAGAAGAATTGAATGGATTATGGTAGCAATTATGGTGATGACACATCGAACTCTATATCTCGATATCATCATCGTAATAAGTTGGGAGTCAAACCAGTCAATGTGAAAAGTAACATAATAGACCCACAAAATTTTCCATATTGTACCATGTGACACAGTTTTTAGTGGTTTGGGAGCAAAGTTGTGAAATATCTAAGGTGTCGATTAAATTCCTATTAGAGCATAGGGCCAAACTAAATGGGAGAAAACATAAACCTTGAGCTTTATTGTTTAATTGTTCACTTCTAATTTTTGCATTGGTTGTCACCTACATGTATTCCACATTTCACTCACCAGATGCTCCATGTTCACTGAGAGCTACCCCACATTTCATTGAAAGAGCAATTGATGGTCCACTATCTCTGATAGAGATAATTTTAGCAATCTCCTTTGAATCATAGCAGCAAACAAGCAAAGCATCGAGAGAGGAAATGCCTTGATTTTCCTTTCCCCAAGCCATAGAAATTTAAAATGGTCAAGGATAATGGAATCCCCTCTGCCCAGGAACTGTTGCAAATATTATGGCTTTAAGAAAGCAAGCAGCAATTTCATTAGCTATTTTGCTTCCGTGTCCAATTTTATGAGATTTTTTTTTCAAACAAATTGGAAAGTGAAAGCGCCAAATGCCTCCTACACTAATATTGTTTGCTTTCATTCTATTTTTTGGGTGTTAAACATTTATTTTATATTTGGTAGGTCACTACAATTTTGAAATAGTCTTAAAAAACTAGGTAGTTGTAGAGGATTTTGTAGAGTTATTTTAAGTAATCTCAATTTTGTGATTCTAAATGCATATAGTTATATATATGGTGGTTGAGAGACTTAATAGTTTTTCCATTATTATTCTCTTTCAATGAAGGAAAAGAAGAATTGAGAGCTTTTGTTGAAGATATTTCCAAAGGCACAAAAAATTTGAGTTGATGCCAAACATGTACAATTGGGAATCAGGTGGATTTCCTTTCTAGCGTCACATTGTGCATTCTCAATAGAAGACTGTCTCAAATTGTTCAAATATGATAGAATATACAATTATCTTAAGTCTGCCATATTCTCATGCACTTAAGCATTGCCAATCAAAATATACTATAAAAAATGCAGATTTTTTTGTTTGAATAAATTAGTTTAATATATAGCTAACATGAGCTTGAATTAGGTGGTTTTTGGGTCTAGAAAACCTATGCCAACCAAACAAAGGTTAGAGAAGCCAAAGAATCACGTTATCTGTACAAATACCATAAAATATGAGCAACCAAAATTGTCACGCCCAATGGATGAAACTATATGAAGAGATGTAAAATTATGATATGGCTCCAAATCAGGTGACATCACTTTGTGTTTTATTAGCTTGCTTACATGTAGTAAATACCATAATAGGGTATGTGCAGGATCATCATAATGCCAAAAGTGGCAATATTTGTAGGGTATGTGGTGACGACTTTTCACCCAAAATTAATGAAGCGAAAGGGGTTTTTTAGAGGAGATTCTCAGCTTTCCAAAAATATAAATTATGATTTAATTTGAATTTAATATATAATTATTATTCATTTTCTATTTAAATTACGACTAAAGATCACGTCGATAGGCTGATTGAAAAACATCATAACTTTAATGGTATGTATATTTTTGAATCCAAAGCATGCGTCACATTCTATACTTTACACATACTATAGGATTAAAAAAATAAAAATTAAATTTCATGAATTTTTGACCAAGTTAAGGTGGTGGATAGGCAGTTTTATATTTTTAAAAGTTGTAATAAGAAGTTGCAATTAATTATTTACTTGAAAAAATTACAAAAATATGCATCACATCGGGACATGAGTCCTCTACTTATATATAAATCTTACAAAAATATTATTATTTTATTATGGTTAGGGTGGTGGAATGAGACACTACTTCTTATTTTTCCACTGAAATTTAAAGTACTCATTTGAAATTTCAAATTTTTCACCAAATAGATTTTATTTATTTTTTAAATAAACCTGTTATTTTAGAAGCATTTAATTTTTCTATAAATTCTATTCTTACATATTTTTGAATAATATAGATAACTTATTCAAATGTTGCATTCAAGGTTACTAACTTGATTTTTAGATTTTTTGCCACTTAAAAGGGCATGTTTGGCATACCATGATCCACTGCACATGCCCAATATAGAACTAAGAGAAAATGTAGTAGAATGCCTTTTTAGGATGGATCTTATTAATGCCACAAATTAATTAATTCTCTCAAACATTTATGCTATAGTCGGAAGTTGAGAAGATGAATCTAAAACTGCAAATATGATGAAAGAGTGAGGGTTAGTTGTGAGGGTTGGATATGGGATACATTTATTTGAGTTTCCAAAAAAAAATCAACAGATCCAAACCAAAAAACAGTTAGCGTATCTAGGTCTTGTGTAATATTTCTCATCTCTTCCTTCTTTGCAGACATCTAAGAATTGTTCAATCTCACAACCCTACTAGAGCCACCAACCACAGACTAATGTGCCACATCCTCTACCACCTTAGTATTTTCCAGCAATAGGAGAAGCAATTCTAGCCATCCATGTATCTTTGTTGATGGGATTGTACTTTTCAACTTGACGAGAAGGCAGTGAGGTATTGCATGAATAAAATCATTTGAAAAAAGTGGTAGTGGGCAAGAAAGAAATCATTAGGCATCGATTGTATTCTTAAATTTCAGAGATACAAAGTCCAACAAGATTATTCTCGGGACAATTAAAAAATGAAAAGAAATAAAAGAAGTCTTTTAGAATATATCTAGGTTAAATAATTGAAATAAATTCCCATGATCATAGAAATATTTCCTTTAAAATAATTCATCAGCATCTGAAACAGGGTAATTCCTTGCATTGACCTTAAATCTATTTTTATTGTGAACCTTGATAGGAAAGAGAAATAAGTGCTCTCCAATAGCAACCTTCAATCTTGCCCAAATAGAGTAAAAACTAAAAAAAATGAAAATATTGAAAGATGGTATCCAAAGATTGAGAGATGTAAAAAATATAACTTTAAAAGGCAAAGTTCTGGAAAATTATAGAGAGATTACAGAGTCAGCCATGGCCAGACAATTTTTTTGACTCTTCTAGCAACATGACCTGAGAAAGTCAGATAGGCTGGAAGCTCCCGGACTGTGAAGGACAAGGTGAATGATGTATATGATTATGTCAAAGGCAAAGTTATTGAGCCAACAAAAAGATCAACGTGTTTAGTAAATAAAAACACTGGAACATAACGACCCTCTGCATCGGTGATGAAGTAAAGCATTTAAACACAAGAATTTATAGAATTTGATAAATAGATATTTTTAGAATCAAATTAGATTAGATATGCCATTGCTTTTGCATTGATGGGTATAGACAATCAAATCAGATCAAATATTCCACCGCTTTGAGTATTTTTTCTTTTTTTTAGATATGCCACCACTTTGAGTAGATTTTATATGATTTAAATATGCTAGATTTATTAAAGTGCACTGTGAGAATTTTGGGTGAATACTGAAAACCAACAAATTATTTTGCAGTTTAATAGTAAACCAGTAGCTGTTTCACAATGTGAGACTTGTTTTCGGTCAAAACCTCACACTATATATAGCCTATCGGCTAATAATGATACAAATGCATTCACAAATATAAGAAATGGATATGCAAACTTCATACTATGTAGCTCCCAAGATGTGGTTGGTGTTGATGGATGTATGATAGTATTTATACATTTTTTTCCCTAAAATACAGAGTAGACTAAATTTGGGTGTATTTTTACATTTTGTCTTCAAATACAAAGTAAAACTATAAATTCTTTTGTGTGAAAATTATAGTCTTAGTTTTCTAATCTAGCTAAAGCATTTCTGAGCCTGTTTCTAAGTCGCCCTTTTGGCATAAGGGTCAATTCTATAAATCATTATTCAGTCTGTGCCAAAATGGTAGTTTTGATATAATGCAATGTTATATAAATCAATTTTCAGCATGTGCCAAAATGGTAGGGTTGAGACATGCTATCAATATGCATTAAAGCATAAAGGATATTGAAATTTTATCTAATTCCTATCCTGATTAATGATCTTGAGCTATCATAATTTCTTTATCTAATATTTCAAGTATCAACAAAGAATTCCATCTTTAAGAAGTAGGTATTGTTGAAATTGCAAGCTAAAATCAAGCTTGCAAAGTCCATTGGAGCTTACAGTATCACTGCAACATCAATAATCTCAGGATGAGAAACTAGAAGTGCTTCTAATTCAGCAGGAGCAACCTACAATGCAGAGAAAAAACTAAATTATTTTACGAGTCTAGGATCAGACAAGAGTTTGTTTATCAAGCTAGCTAAAAATTTGCATTGCATGTATGATGCTAGACAAATGATGTTCATACCTAATAGCCTTTATATTTTATCAGCTCTTTTAGCTTGTCTATTACAAAGACATAGCCTTCAGTGTCAATATAACAAAGATCTCTTGTACGTAGCTAGCCATTTTTGTCCACAACAGAACTAGTAGCTTTTGGATTGCTGAAGTATCCTACCATTAAATGGCATGTATTATAGATCTTGTGATTTTAGTGTCATGGAAATTTTAGGCTATGATAGCAAATGATGCTTATCCAAAATTGATAGTTGATAAACATTTCAGCATCCAAATGATGCAGTTCTCACAATGTTTGAGTTTTAACTTTTAAGTTGACTCCATGCTTAATAGAACTTGCTTGTTAGATTGACAACACTTGACCATACGAAAAATTCAATTAACACATAAGATTCCAAATTTTTTTAGAAAATACTTGCAAAAGAGGAAAAAGAAAAATATTTTATCAAGGAAAACCCAACAAATATGTAAGAAAGTCATATTATCGCAGAGAATCTGTTGCATCTTTTGTTACTAGATCATCTTAGTTATCAAATCCTCCCAACATAATCCCTTGTGTCCATATATGGATTGCAATTTTGCATCTGAATTTCTATTTATTCTTTTGCATTTTCTATATTTATATAAAAAATGTGTACTATAGATGGACTCTTATTCATCAAACCCCTGCACCCCCCCCGAAAAAGTGTACTTTTGAGACTTTCAATTTTAAATTTGGTGCCCCTACTACATGCAAATCTAATATTCACTTGCACCCTCTTAGCCCACTCAGGTACCCACGCTTGGTAAAACTCTAATCACACTGAATGAATATTGTATCTCAATTCTAAATTTTCTTCAGAGTTATGATATCATAAATGTAGTGAATTCCCCTGTTTGATTAAATTCTTAGAAAGCTTTGAGGCTGATGAATTTTTATTTGAAATAAAGGTGTGTTGATCTTCCCCTTTTAGGTGGAAATTGATGGTCAATTTACTTGCCACATTGCATTATCAAGCTAATAGCCATATCTAAGCATTATTTAATCTATCACAATTCACCTTACACTTACAAGTTAAACCCAACCTCATTCAGAGTCATCTGCACTAATGCAACTACATTTACACCAAGAGCATGCTCATATGAGCTTAAACCCTAGTCACTATCAAGGGCTGGAATCAAAGAAGTTTGCAAGGTTTCAAATGCTTAATGCAACATTTCAAGGAGATAAAGAGATTTTGTCTCATTTTTTTGAATCACTAATAGTTCTTTCCATAAATAGTTCCAAGATTTTATTATTTTTCATCCTTTGATAAAATCACCCAGATTCCATCTTAATGCGGTTCATGGCCTAGTTAAAAAAATTTAACCACGTTAAAAAAAAATACCTTTCATAGTTGTTGGGCCATGAAGCCACAACTCTCCTATCTGGTTTGGTGGAAGAGAAATGCCAGAATCAGGATCCACTATCTTTGCTTAGTATTTGGGGACATCAAACCAGTTGATCCATAGTGCTTGTTTTCCTCTAGGGTTTCTACAGATACTCACGTGCCTGTTGTTTCTATCTACCAAAGCAAAGTATAAATCTTAAAGGATCATTTGAGAGCCTTGTATCTCATAAATATAAAAAAAAAGGAAAATTTAATTAATCTTATTTAGATATTGATGTCTGTTTATTTCAAGTATAGCCAATCAAATTGATAAAAAGATTATTAGTCCAAATGAACATAGATACCAGATATCTTGATGGAGAAGTCTCTAGATAGAAAAATCTAGCCGAAGCTCAAAATAGTGAGTAAAAAACTAAAACAGCAGGTCATCCTTTACAATAAAATAGAAATCTATGCAAATTAGAAAACAACTTGTATTTCTGGGCTGAATTAGACACTCTCATACCATGTCTTTTCCCAAACCATACTACTTCCTTCCAGCAACCCACTACCGCTAGCTAAAAAATAACACCCTACTCTAAAATTAGAAAACTCCCTATTAAATACAATATAGCAGTTACATATCCACGTACACCTAAGAACGCAGCAGGAAAAAACAAAAAATCCTAAACTATCAAAACTGATGGGAAGTGTGAATCGTTGCATTAAGTAGTTGGTTATGCATCATCCTCCTTATCTTTTGAAAATTCTGAACATCCTGGTTTAGAGGAATCTGCTTTTGTGAAGTTGGTCTTGAATTTCATCACTACCAACATGTGAGTGTTGACCTTCAAAATGAGATACCAGTAGTTTTTCCTTCAAAATGCTATTTTGTGATCCCTTACCCAATCTGAACCACCATTTACTCCTCCAATCCTTACAGTCCTAGGGTCAGGTGGAGGCCAATGATCATTCCATTGTCAAGTTGGACTGGAAGAGCCATGCATAGACACTAATGTAGAACTAATGAAATAATCTCTATTGCTACCACCAATAGGTCTAAACCTCCTTATCTTATCCCAATCCTGCTTTGCACCATTGAACTCAAATTAAGTTAGGCTTTCACCTCTGATCAAATTCTCAGTAGCATTCTTTGAGGATTTTCCATGGCCTTTTCCATCCTCCCATTACTCAATATTCTTCTCAATACAGTGAGAATTACTTGTAAAATCTCTCATTGTCTTTTGTCATCCTCTCTCTTTCAAGAGAATTGTTGCCTTTAAGATTATCCAATATTTGTGCTTTTCCCTAATGCCATGTGGTACTTCCCATCCAATCTTCAATATGGATCCTCTGGTCATTAAATCTTCAAACTTTTGATTCTTCATTCAAGTTTGTCCTCTATTTTGATCTACATCCCTTTGCTTCTTCTAATCTCCTAGAAGTAGCATAACTTGATCTGTAGGCTGCAGTATTATCTTCCAATGTTTTCCTAGAGTTCAATTGAATTATTTGGCTGAATCTTCATCCTTCATCGCTTGGGTGGTCTTTTAGCACCATTTGTTGAGTATCATTGTAGCTCTACTTCTCCTGCATCAATTATATGTTGTACCTCACTCTTCAAATCATTTTCCCGAGCCTCCAACTAATTTTTGGATTATCTAGAGTTTTTTTCTTATCTTCAAGCTCAAGTGTGGCTTCTATTGGAAGTGATAGAGCTGACATTTCGAATGCCCCTTCTTTCCATGGTTTTAGGAGATGTCTCTTCCCCACATATTGCACTTCATGAGTGTTGTTTCCATGATGGGTTAGTTTCTAGAAGTATGGCCAGGGCCTTCCCAACAATAAATGACAAGCATCCATTGACATCATGTCACAAAGCACTTTGTCTCCATAAAGACCAATTTTGAAAGCACTTTGTCTCCATAAAGACCAAATTTGAAAGCAACTTTGTCTCCAGTGGGAAAGCGAGTCTGAGACATCAACTGTAAGAATTGTGCCCTGCTAGACATACATGAAAATGTGGAAGCATAGACAAGGAAAGCAAAATGTTTCAAAAAATTCCTCATAGACATAATTGATCATTAGACATAATTGATCATTAGGTGTGCATGGCTGACCTTTGTGCCCATGTTGGCTATATTGAGGACACCCTAAACATTATTACTAATATGCTAGTTAAATATGTGGTACATGTGGATCATATATGAATATAGGTTGAGTATTTCCAGCAACACTACTTTTTTAGTTGGATCCTAAAAATGCTGCAACTTATGTTCTTCTCTAAAACATTTGTACGAGGTTCAAATAGTAAAGAGATTGATGAAAGATAGAGGAATTAAAAAGATACCTATGTGTAGTTGGATTGAAGGTCGTAAACCGGAACATGTTTTTTGTGTAGGATACAAATCACATCCACAAACATGGCAGAATTATGCAAAGTAGGAGAAATTGGCTTGGCAAATGAAGGCAGCAGGGTATACAGACTCATTTATCTACCACCATAGTGAAAAGTTAGCAATTGCATTTGTTTTTTTAAACATGGCCCCTGGTACAACTATTAGAGTTGTTAAGAACCTTCAAGTATGTTTTTATTGCCACACTACATCTAAATTCATCTCTAAGATTGTTGCAAGAGAAATTAAAACTAAAACTATATGGTTATAAAAACAAGGATGTCATTTTCAACTATTAAACTATTTGTTATAAAAATAAATGGAGGACAAATTAAAATGCATTTTTTCATCTTGATTTTTGGCCTCTTTAAATTAATTAAACAAAGGTAACCCATCAATACCTTACATGTTATAACACTTGCTTTGAACCCATAGAGCTATAATGGTCAAGATTGTGGAGGCTCAAGGAATTGGCACAACTAGTTTACAAGGGGAAAACACATTGCAATCCAACCATGCAATAGTTGAATTATGTTATACTATATTTATATTTATTATTTTTGTATTATTCAAGACTATTGACCACTCCATTGCAAATTGATACTCTGTTTGGACTTTGGACTGGTTGACACTTTGGCAATCACCTGGAAAACTCAAATTTGTTGCTTAGATAATATAACCATTGGCCTTAAATTTATCAATTGATTAAATAGTAGATTTCCCATGGGAACTACCAAAGAGGTGGAAAATGTCCCAACCAGTCAATGCCAAAGTTAGTTTTTTGTATCAAGGTATGTGTTAGACACAAATGCGTGGCTAATTTATGCAGCTCACAGGCTTTAACATTGAAGGAAACTACAAAATTTAAGCCCAATATAATACCTAAATCTGAGCTATTTGGGCTTTCTTTTGTGGAAAGAGATGAAACCCTTCCTATTAAAAGAGCACATGACATGAGGCAACATCTAAGACTCACCGAGAAAGGATTTATCAAATAAAGGATATTAAAAAAACTAGTACAATAATTTGCGTGGATTGAAATCAATTTACTTAGAAGATATATAAGTGAATTCTTTCAACAACATACATCAAATTCTTTCTCAAAATACTGTTTAAAAACAATATTATACATTATCCTAGCTTTATATGCTAGTTATGGTTTGAAAACAACATAAATTCTTCAATTATCTGTTTGAAGGATCCCTGTTCATACTGCTCTTTGTAATATATTTCTTTAAGAAATGTGCAACTTTTGTGCAAGTCTTGTGAAAATAGTTTTCCATGTCTTTTATTTATACGATCTCATGTTCAACTGCAACAACAAGCAAGGCAACATCTTCCATTTCTTCTATAATCTTTTGTGTTCTGCAATTGATTTAGTGAGTTTCTCTATAGCGGTTTCAATTAATGTATTGGAATCAACCAAATCCTCAATTGTTAATGGCTTGGTTATAGAGTTGTTGGATTCATTTGATTTGATATTCACTATTGTCATGATCTAGAAGGTCAATCGTGATAATCAATATTCCAAAATTAAATCTATAGGCATCAAATCTGCAAACAACTAAACTTCCAACAATGGGTTAGTGCCTTGCAAACTCTATCAAAATACCTCTATGAAATCCATTACAAATGCTTTCAAAATGCCACAAATGATGATAAAAAGACTAAAGCATTATGAAAACAAAAGCAAGCTACCTATTCCATAGTTGGATTGGTGTCACATGCGCTAGTGACCCTTTCCCAATCCTTGATCAAAGCTCAAATGATAAAATGCAAATGGAGATGATGGATTGATGATGAACAAGATCAAATCTCAAATGAAGAGAGTAACCTTGCATGAAATTGTGAAGATTGTGAAGGATTTGCTCAATGTTGAAGCCTCTATTTGAAGATTTCAAATGCTAAGATTGTTGAAGAGGGACCAATGTGGGACTAAGATTCTGCCAATGATAGAAGGACACTTGTCAAGTGGTGATTAGTTGATGCATGTGCAAGATTTGGGAAGAGTGCCCATGAGAGGGAAAATTTGAATTCAAATTTGCAATGAATGCTGAGTTTGACTTTGGAAGGGGACATGTAAGAGACATGTAAGGCCTCATAAATGCTCTGTTGGGTGTACATGTCCACTTGGGGGGAAATTCAAACTTGGAGAATATTCTCCCTTTATGCCAAGTTGAAAATAAGTAATTTTGATAAATCAATTAAATGCAATTTCATGTGCAAAGTGGCCAAATCTAGAGAATGCAAATTAGATTGAGATTAGCATTAGATTTAATCGAGGACTAATTAGCTAGGATGATGATGAGGGATGCTTTTGACTTTTATGACTAAATACTTCGACATTTAAATTAGAAAATGGTGGAATATGATTTAGGATTTGATTTAAATAAAGTCTTGATTTATTTGATGAATGGAATGGATTATGCATGATGTAAATTTGGCTGATGTCTACATTTTGCCCCCTCTTTGAAGCAATGTACTTGTTGCGTTGGTTCAAAGAATAATTTCATTGATAGAAATTAAAAAAATTTCATGATTTTTCAAGATGCTGATGGAAAAGTACAGTACATTACTTCCCTCCCGAGAGATCCCGGCCCGAAAGATTCGATTTGAGAATTAGATCTACCGCCAATAAAGAGGTTCAAAATGGATGGTTATGGATGAAGATGCAAATGAGATGATTTTAAGATGCTTAGAATAACAAATCTATATTATCCTAAACAACTTAAATGATGATATGATATGAGATGGATGAGATTGATGATGTGATATGCCGTGATTATGCAATGGATGAGTTATGAGATGCTTAGACTAACAGATCTATATTATAATGATGATGCATGTGAGATGATATGCAAAATTTTGATGATTTATGGATGCAAGATAAATGCATAATGGATGCATGATGAATGAATGCTAACGGTTTGTGGATGCAGGATGGATGCATGAGGGACTATTCATGATGCAATGTTAGCATGAAAATGAGATGATGACAAGAGGATCCAACAAGTCCATGATTGGTCGAGACTTTATTAGAGATGATGATGATAGATGATGATGATGATTTGCTTATCAAGGATTGGCATTTTCAAAGGGTCACTTACTTTATTTTTGATAACACACCTAAACACGATGCATCAAGATTATGAAGGACCCGGGGATGGCATTGTACTTAGTGTGATGGACTTTGACTCAACAAGCGGAGATAGGGTATTCTTGTTCACACTTGACATCTGAGAAACCTTGCTAGAAGTACCTAACAAAGCAAGTATTCACCAAGTTATATTACAAAGTGTCAACAAGCCTTGTGGACAAAGATAATGGAACCCCATTCTATCTATCTAAATCCTTCATTAGGATATCATCGGGGTCCTTGTTGAGGGCAATAAGATAAGTCAAAGAAAAGACCAAAAGTACACAAACAAGTTGATGTTCTTCTATACCCTCTAGCCAAAGGTTGTTTTGATAGGATAAGATCCAAAGTGATATCCAAAATGATGCCCATTGTTGGAACGATATATCCTACGACATGCATTGTATAGGATGATGATGGTTTGATAAGTTGATTGATAGGCTGTTGATATAAGGTCGACTGACATGTTTGCGACTGATCAAGAGTTTGATTTTGTTTTAGAGGTTTGTTGTTTGCTTTTGATTTCACGATTGAAGCTTGATTTTGTTGCCTGCTATGATTGTTTCTATTTGCGTTGTCAAAGGATGAAGATGATGATCAGTTTATTATGGATGATTGATTATTTCGAGTGCAAACGAGATGAGACGGATGGATTTTTTCAAATATTTGGATGTTTTGACATTTTGAAATGTTTTGAGGTTGTTTTGGTGTTTCAAGATTTTGCAAATGTTTTGATTTTGATTTTTGTTGTTTTGGATTTTGATGTTTTTCAAATGTTTTGGATTTTGATGCTTTTCAAATGTTTTGGATTTTGATGCTTCAAATGTTTTGGATTTTGATGTCTTTCAATTTTTTATTTTTTTATTTTTGGATTTTGATGTTTTTGAATGTTTTTGGATTTTGATGTCTTTAGGATGTTTTTGGATTTGATGTCTTTTTGAATGTTTGATGTCTTGGGGGCTGATCAAAGATTAGCCTTACCCTCTTGTTCGCTTCGAGAGGCAGCGTAGTTGGATTTCAATATTTTTGATGTTTCTATTTTTGACTTGTTTTGGATTTTTGATATGATTTGGATGTTTTTGGATTTTGCATGATTTTGGCGATTTGGATATGGATTGTGTAATGATATTGGGTACTCTATTTAGGGTTTGTTGAAGAAGATCAAGGTAGTTTGAATGATAGGTCAAGTCGATGGATTGATGATGATCATAACATTGTTGAGGATACACAACAATGCAAGGATTGGATTGATCAGGATCGATGATAACATTGTTGAGGATGCACAACAATGCAAGGATAGTGTTAAGCAACACAAGGATTGGGATGTTGATGGGATGGACAATGATAACATTGTTGAGGATACACAACAATGCAAGGATAGTGTTAAGCAACACAAGGATATCTTGAGATGATGATTTTTTTGATTAGATTTGATTGATCATGATTGATGAAGCTTGGTTTCGAACAAAAGATGTTTGGATGATTTGATGTGATGTTTGACGTGCAGCTTAGATGCGACTGATATCGATTGATGTTTGATGAAAGATGAAGACTAATAAGGAATGTCTTCTCGTCAAAATATGCCATGTGCTAGTGATTCGGATTTTTGCTCACAAATGCTTTGACCAGTTTGATTTCACGTTTTCCAATGTTTGGATCACCACATGAGTAGGAGGATATAGATCAAGATTTATTCTTGAAGCAAGATGTACATATCTTCCCCCATTGTCTAGCAATGTATGGAATGTAATGATGGGTTGGATGCTTGGATAGGTGTATGGATGGATGGATATGAAGTAAGCATGCAAAGGATGCCCAAGGGTTATGATAAGATAAAGATTGCTTGAATAGCGAAGATGTTATTTTGGATAATGCTTCATGGCTTAGATAATGCTACATAGGATAGGATCAATGAAAATGACCCATGTCAAGATGTTTACCATAAGCAAGCATAAAGTGTGCCCCAAACTTTCATCAGGATCAAGATAACTCAAATGATGGATGCTGATGGATTAAGATGGATTGGATAAATGGTTCATGGATGGATAGATTTATTATGGATGAGAATGGATTTGTCTCAAATTTATTACGGATGGGATGAGATGCTTTCACGGAAGTGGTGCAGTAGGTGTAGTTCCTACATGATGCCCTGCTTGCTAGGTTTCATCATGGCCTTGCCCAAAGCGCCCGCAGTAGTGGTTTTCACTAGAGACGATTTTATCTTTCTTGTTTCCAATCCTTTTTGATTTTTCTTTTTTTTTTCTTTTTGATTTTTTTGAAAGATTTTAAGCTTATGCTGAATCACAAGATGTTGCTGATGTAGATGCCCCTATCATAATGTGCCATCGATATCATGCTTGAAGGAGCTGCCTTGCTAAGATACGTGCACTTGAATATAACTTTTGAGATTCCTGATCTGCTTCGTCGATACCAGAGTTAACTCTGTCTTGGTGCGCACATCGCGATAAAGTGCCTTCAGAATCCTTATGATGAAGGGTCGTTGCCAATACACGGTCAATGTCAGAATTGGATATTATGTGTGGAGGCATGGATGGAATGTGTTTAGGGATAAGAGATGGATTGGTTGACAGTTTGGAACCTTTGACTCTCCAAACTTGGGAAGATGAGCAATGATGGGTGGATACGGAAGTGTGCGTGGAATTAGGACCAACTGCTTGATATACTTTGTACGTCGCTTTAAAAGCCTGCTTTTTCTTTTGTGGACATTCTTGATGGATATTTTTCCCTCTTTGATTTTGCCCCACACTTTCTTTGACTGATGGAGTTTGATAGGGATGATCTTTCTTTGTATGCTTTGGTATCCATGCATATTTGATTTGTCCATTATGCTTCTCAGCTTCTTTTGATTTGATAATGTTCTTCGTACTTTGATTCAAATCTTTCTTTTGACGTTGGTCCCAATTCATGGATGGGGTGATGGGTGGATGAAGATACATGGCGTGGCTGGTTGTAGTATTGACACTAGCTTCATCATAAGGACTCTTCGTGCTCCCTATGTTGATGTTTGCTTGAGATGAAGTTGCCCCCAGTATGGTGATAGTATCACCTTCATGCTTTGATTCTACTTGCTTTGAGATATTTTGTTCAGTAAACGTGCTTTGACAAATGATCACTATAGATGACATTGTTTCAATTTTTCGCTCTGCTAACTCTGGATTATCCTGTTCTTTCTGACTTGTTTCCTTGAGTGGATAATGTTCGATATCTTTATTCATGATGTCCTCAATCTGAACTTGGGACATGTTTGATCCTGATGTTGACAACTCCATTTGATTGTAGGAGTTAAGAATCTGCTCTTTTTGTGTAACAAAATCTTGTTCTAAATGAAGATCATCTACGTGCCCATCTATAGAAAGCATCTCATGGGTAGATGGAAGAGTATGTGCTACATGGATATGATCATCTTGCATGGATAAGAGAGTGTTCATTAGATCATTGTAGTATCTTGAAGATACAAATTCTTGATCTTGATTAATTTCGGAGTTGCTTTCGACATGCTTTGGATCAAGTTCTTGACATGGGACAATTTCAAAGGATGGACTGCTTACAAATGGCTCTCATATATCTTCATTATGCATGGAAAGTGGCTTAATATCTTCGTGATCTTTGAGTGGACTTGGATTAGGTGTCGAGTTGAAGATTTATTCAATATCGGAAATCATGAGGTCGAAGGATGTCAATATGTCTTGGAAAGGACCATTGCTATACTTTGGCGAAAGACATTGATCATACTTTAGAATAAATTCTTGAGATATGTCCTCTACCTCATTAGGTGATGTAGATACATTTTCAACATGATCACTGGTCGATGCCTCGTTGGATGAAGCAAAAATATCTTTATTGATGGATAGATCTTGACCATTGTTTTCAACAATTGCGGTAGAGAGATTTCTAAGGTCTTCAACCATATGGTCAAATGATGTTGACATTTGTGGAATTGGATCATTGTTCGGTATTGTTGGTGGATTTTGATCATGATTGAGAAGTGACTCTTGACATATTTTCATTTGATCATTGGATGGAATAGACACAACTTCAAGGTATTCAATGATGGAGTGATCTTGATCTTTGTTCTCAACAGTTGTCATCTTTTGTGTTTGTGCTCGTGTTGGTTGGGTAGCTTGAGAGGCTTGGGCAGCTTGAGAGGATTGTTGCACTTGTCGAGCTCGTCGTGCTTGTTGCTTGGCTAGATATTGTTGGATGGCCTTTTGGTAGGCTTGGTGAGCTTTTAGCGCAATGTCATATTGTCTTGCCGCATTTGGTTTTGGTGGTAGTGGTGGCGGATTTGGAATCATGTTGGATGCGATGATGGGTGTGATGGGGGTGGATGAGATTGGTGGAAATGATGTCTCCACTATGCTACTCACATCAAAATCTGAAGGCAACTTGGCCCCTTGTTTTGCTAATTCAAGCATATATAACGAAGGGTTGAGTCTCATCATGATGTTGATGATTCGATGATTATCCGGATTTAGGAGCATTTCAGCTATTTCTTCATGAGACATTCCAAAGGTAGGGTCCTCCCCTTGATTTTCTTCTTGTAGGTTTTGTGATGATGAGGGGATCAATGGATTGCTTGATTCTGTGAGATTCATTTCTGTATTTGTTTGGCTAAGGTCACTTGAAGCGGGAGTTTCTTTGTGGGCTTCCATACTCTTCTTGTATTGAGATCTAGTTAGAACCATAAAACGAGGATCAATCCTTGAGAATATGGGAGATGAATCTCTTGATTCCTTGGATTAATCTCTATTTTATGTCCCAAAGTGAAAGTTTTAAGATGCCTTTTAGGATCAAATGTGATGGTGATGTGATGGTGATGTTTAAAGATGGATGTTATGGATGTTTTGGCTTTTGATAAATCTTGAATGAAATGCTAGGACTTTGGATTTTTGATTGGTTTGATTTTTGGATTTTGAGACTTTGTCCTTGATCTTGATCTGGATTTTGATTTGGATTTTGAACAAAAGGAACCCTAAGATGTTTGATAATGATCTAAAGGATAGTTGTGTTCAAAGGATGATGATTTGGATATGTGTGAGGAGAAGGATGTATCTACCCACACCTACCCAAACAAAATGATTGTTTCACTAAGTATATGGAGAAGGATTCATCTACATACACTAAGCTAGACAAGATGATTTGGATGACTTTGACTAAGGATATGCAAAAGGATGCATTTACACATTCCTAGCCAAAGGTGTTTTGATAAATGTTTTCAAGGACTTGGTCTCAATGATTTTGGTGTTTGCTTGATTTTTTCATAAAGCCTAGCATTTCAAGGATGATTTCAAGGTTCTTATCAAAAGATGATTTGTGAGGTGATGTTTTGATGTTTTGAAAGATGGATGAAAGAGGTTTGATTTGTTTTGATCCCTAGATGAACCTAAAAAGACCACTTTGTTTTCCTAGACCTAGGTATTGAAGAGCATGCATATGCTTCCTAAAGACCTTTGTAACCAAGAAATGATTTGAACATTTTGGATTTCGAATCAATGATTTGTGCTTTTGGGATTTGGAGTCTTCAACACACATGAAAGTTCATTTTGCTTATCTTTGTTTAATGGCTTTATTTTACCAAAACACTCTCTTTGATTAAAGTTTCAAACTAAGATGTCCAATGTCTTAATTTCTTTAAACCCCACAAGATATTTTATGTGGAAATTCAATGAACTTAAGGCAAGGGTTTTCCTATTGTTTACTCAAGAAGACAAATTGAGGTATAATCCAATGCTTAGGAACCTCTAGGATGTGAATCCACGAGGGAGAAGCAGTAACATATGGACTGATTCAATGATATTTGTCTTCAAGAGGGTTTGAAATTTTGAGAATCATGTTGAATGTTTGTTTGCAAATGTTTTCAGATACACCTTGTGTTTTCAAATAAAGAATAATTACAAGCCCTATGGATGTGTAAGACAATATTTGTTGGATTCCCACTTGGACAAGTCTAGCTACGCTTATCTCTAGTGGATGGTTAGATGCTTGACCCCTTGGCTCCCCTCCACGGCTCATTAAAGTCAATCGGGGTAGCCAAGCATCAACACCCATGAAACTCCCATGGCGTGCTTTCCATCTCTACTAGAAGACCGTAAGAGTGTGGGGTGGCTTCAGAACGACCGTTCTTGCACCAAAAATAGATTAAGGATTTTGGCAAATTCTAGCACATGGGTTCTAGTAAGGACTTTCCGTTCGTGGAGATTGACCCATACGGCAAGAGTCCCCTTTCGGATCCATCTTGTCGGAGCCAACCGCGTGATTATGGCATTTAACCAAAACCCTCATTTATATCCCGGCTGGAAATACTCTTGGCTTTAGAGTGTTACCGGTTGAGTCGTCCCTTGGGTGAGTACTTTTTCCCCAAGGCAGGCCCTCTAAGATAAACAAAAGCGAGCAAAGACACAATCCGTAACTCAATCGATCTTTGATGGCACAAAGAAAGAGAATGTACGCGAAAATTCCCCTACTCACACTCACACAAGATGTTCAATTTTTAAGCCCAAATTGAAGTGTTTTAAAGCAATAAAATGTATTTTGAATGTTTCTCTTGCACCCTAGATCGCACGAAGCGCAAGGGGAGAGGATACGCACTCAAAAGACAACAATCACACAATTCAAACACTTGTTCATTTTATAACCTTCAAAGCAATTGTGAGTTTGTTTTAAGCACCAAATGAAATATGAAGATTGCTTGTTCAATTTTTAACCCAAAACGAACTCTAGTAAGTTTGTCCTAAGATTCGTTTTAAGTCCTTTGCAATGAAAATCAAATTGTTCGTTTTAGACCCAAATGAAAATTAATGTTCTAAAACGAAAAGATAAACAAGTTCGTGAAATAGTGTTGATCAACACTTAAAGTGTTAAAAAACACATTGTGTTTTCAAAAAAAAAAATCATCCCCCTTTCGTCTTTGTTTGCTAGCCTCCTCTTTGTTGATTTTTCGCTTTCGCTTTTCCTTCTTGCCTTCGTTGTTCACTTGTACCTTTTCGCCTTCGCTTTTCCTTTGTACCTATCAACAATGAGATTTATTTTAATATTAGAAGAGAAGAAAATTTGATGTTTTTATATTCATATTGCAAAATAATTGAAAAGAGCATTAGAAAATTTGACACTATATACTCATTTTTGACAAGGATAGAATGATAAAAAGGCTGCAATAATGATCAAAACGTAACACCAAAGCATTTGTATTAGATATTTAATGTGTGCAGCTGAAGAGATGACCAAATCTTCATTGATGGAAAGAAGCAAATTTTAAATTTTAGTTTTGTCTCCACTTGACACCATTTCAGCTTTCCAATATCAGCTTTAAAGGTTTCCTCCAACAGGGATGTGTATTCTCATCTATTGTAGGCGCAGGCTGCAACCTAGCATTCAAAAGGTAAACAAGTCAGCTCATATTAATATAATAAAGATACCCACATGGCACATTTACTATTAACAGCTGTTAAAGATTTGATTTTATTGATGGTTGTGCCAGACTTCACGTTCAGTCAAATCCAATGACAATATTCTGTCGCCTCTAGCCTTTATTCACTGCACCAAGCTACCAAATGTATTATGTCGAATAACAGCTGCAAAATACCTGACTTTCAAGCCAGAATTCATGAGATAATTGCCGTGCAACTTGAACGAAATCTAGACAGATCTTTAAACAGTAAGATTCGTTGGCTGCACCCACTATCATAGTGTGAATATTCTTTAAAGTTTGATACATACAATAAATGCAAAAGTGGAACCA